>PVLD010035283.1:0-11923 GCA_004027595.1 Dinomys branickii | reverse complement strand
CTTCCTCAGAACATATAAGTGCTTCAGCTTTCTGAGTCAATCATCTCTGCCATCCTTCTTCCATCAAGTTGTGGATTTCCTGTCTTATACATCTTTTGTGTTTTCCTTCTCCATCCCCAACCAGTGGTATAGAGTGCATGTATCCTAGTACAAAGCCCAATCAAACTGATTAATGTATATCAGTTAAATGGAATGGAATTGGATTCTATAAAGTTGTTAAACTTAAGATGATGTGTGGTCCTTACTCGGTTGTAACTGTTCAGAAAGCCTTCAATTTTGAGCCTCATAGTTGATGAAGCTGGTGACTATTTGGGGGATTTTCTTTAAAAAAATAAAACGGTCACAAGATGCGTATTATAACGTCTCCATAAAAGAAATGGATGAAAGGGAAACTCGTTAGAGCTGCTTTGACGCTTTCAGGATGGTGCTGTAATTTGTGGGGGTCGCTGCCGAACAGCTCTGAAGCACTGGTAGCACATGCATGACTGTCTCATGGAGCGGCTTGTATCACCCAAGGGGATTGTCTCATGCTGCTGGATAGGACAGTCATGCCTGTGCTGCCTATGATGCAAGCCCATGTGTTAAGCTTTCACGCCTAAACTGCTCACACCTGTGATCAGTGACTTCTCCACTTAAATTTGCTTGCCAGTGGCTGGTGACCTTACAGAAGTTTTTCTTTTCTTTTCTTTGCCAACCAGTAATTAGTTTCCCTTGCCCTACAACAAATTAAGGTACCTCACAAGGCCAATTAAATCCTGATAGCTATGTATCATTGAAGGAAAGACCAATGGGAATATTACTGCATAGTATAGGTAGTGTAACAAAGTTAAGGTGCTGATTTTCTATTATATATTCACTTACATGTATTCATCTTTTTATTTTGGCATTTTAAAGTTACAACCTGATTCAGCAAAGAATTGATCTTTGCAGCAATCAGTTCTGTTATAAAGCACAAAATATTCTTTTTAAAGCTAGTGTGTTTGATTTATTTTACTTACTACTATGACCTCAAAGGCATTTACTTATGAATACCTCAGGTTTGTCTTTTATTGCTTGGCTTTTCTTGTATAAAAAACCCAAAATATAAATAAAGAGCAAAGGAAAAGATAGATAAGAGGAAGCAAGGAGATGTTTTTCAAGTGGGAAAGGGAACAAGAGATAAAGGGTGAGGGAATTCTGATGACAAACAAGAACTAAAGAAAAAGAAAAGGAAATAGAGCTTTAACAAATGAAAAAGGGACCGAGAGTTGGAAGGAACAGAGATGGTAAGCATGGGGACAAAAAATAAATTAAGGTGTGTTATGTACATTTCCCAATTCCCTGCAATTAATGTAATCATTATGTACTGCAAACATGTACTGCAGTAATAGAATATTTTTTTAAAATTCCAATACATTCCATTGCACTCTGTACTCTCTATCTATTTTGCCCTGATGCTCATGGTTAAGATGTTTTGGTTGCCTCTGCACATCCCAGAAATGCATCAACTTCTGCAGTTTTCCTAGGTTGCTCAGAGAAGTGTCACCATTTACCTCCCCCAAGCTTATTTGGTCAGAAAACTTCCACCCACACTTTACAATGTACCTAATCATGCCGTTTGCTGAAAGGCTGTTGGATGGCATGTTACTCATGTTCCTTTTGTTCTGTATATGTCTTGGCTTTGGTTATATTGTTTTTGCATTTCTAATTCATATTTTTTGATTGTCTGATAAAGGTTGTTAGGTTCCAAGAAGCAATCTATGTGATTCACTTCGTATAAAACAACACAAAATTAGGTTGCTTATAATTTCAAATGATGAATGCATCATTTTTAAAGGAGAACCATAGCTATGCTTCTTTCAATTTCATGTCCGTTGGTGGACAGAAGAGGCATACTTCCCGTGCTATAATGAGTATGATTGAATAAGTATTTTTCTAGTGTTGCAACTTGTTATGTTTTATTTTTTTTCCCTTTTCTGCCATGAACTGTTTGTGAGAACAGTTTTAGCCTCAGAGAACAACCACGTGTACAAACTTCAAAGATTTCTCACATGTGCATAGCCTCTGCCATTATCAACATCTCGTACCAGAATAGCCCAGTCTTTATAGTGGATGAGGGTATATTCAAATATCATCACCACCCAAAGTCTATGGTTTAGAGTACGGTTCATTTTTGGTGTTGTACATTCAATGGATTTGGAAAGCAGCTATGCAAACCACTGTACCACCAATGACTTTCATTCAGTGAATTTGGATGAATGCATAGCAACATGTATTAGCCTGTACGATATAGTTTCACTGACCTAAACATACTGTGTGCCTTGGCATTGTGTAAAATAAAAGAATACTATGGGTGTCTTAATACTATGAAACTTTCACCTTTTGTGGTTTAAATATATTAATGTTGCTAAAATACATTTAAATCCTACCACATTGTTTCATGTAATGCAGACTAAATTCTGAACAAAAGACACACATGTGCACATACATATGTATATATAGGATATATGTGCCATGTATGTGTGTATGTTTCTATATATTTGATATACAAACATTGTATATATTCCTATAACCATATATAAAAACATGTTAGCTTTGAAAAACGATGCTATATGTTAGATAAAGCTATGTTCAAGGTGCACACAAATATAGACGTGATGTCATGGCAACTCATGCTTGTAACATCTGACACAGGTGGATAGTACATAGGTGCTTTCCATAAATGTTATGTACTGAGAAGTTATGTACCGAGGAGAGTGTGCTTCATGACTTTTCAGTGTACATGGGATGGTTAAAATAGATCTAACACCTCACTTTTGGTGTGTTATGATAATCTACACTAAGAAGGAAAACAAAATTTATAAAAAGTTCCCTTTCACATGTTCCTTTTGAAATCTGCTGGCACCTTCAATTTTGACTAACTAAATACAGCTTCCTCCATCACAGCTGGTTGCCTGTGAATGAGAAATATTTAAATACACTGCTAAAATTTCTAAATGGAATTTTTAGAAATTCTACATTATGCATCTGTATATGCAATTTTAGCTAAATCATAATACAGCATAGTAGTAATATATTTCTTGCTTTGCTAATTAGTTTATTAGCTAATTCATATTAAAATTGATTGCCAGAATACCTAATATAATTTCTTAACTGATGCTTAGTGTTGAGGAATAAAAACTGCTACCACTGGTAATAGACTAAGAGATTTTAAAATATTCTTGTCATAGCAATAATAATTACAAATGAGTTGAAGTTCAACTGCTGTAATTTTACAGCATGATGTGAATACAGGGTCTACACACTTTATGTGAGCAAAAGGTTACAATATTTAACCTCTTTGACAAGTTTCCTGTAATGAATTTGATGAGCCTAGGAAAACTAGGAAAAGTTTAGGCAGATCAAAGAGTAAAAGAAGCTATTTTTCTGGTTTCTGTTTTATTTTAATATTTATAGACATTCAGTTGCGCATAACACTTGTTCAGCACAGCATTGCCAGTGAGTAGATGTGTGATGCCCAAGACGTGACCAGACCTAATGCGGGGCAGATCCACCACGTGTGCGTTTCTTTTTCTCTAGCACCTTGGGCAACATGAACTTTTGGGCCACTTGTGTACAGTTCCACACAAGCCACTGGAATGTAAGCATAGGCTTCCTCCTCAAAACACTGTGTGAGGCTAGATTGACAAAATGTTTATAAACTTTAACAAATGTGTAGTTGTAAAGGTAACACATCATTGCATGCATATTCATGCTGCCAGTATATATGCATATATTTATAGTAAAACATCTCGCAGATCTTTAGCATATACCTTCATGTAACAAATATTCAATGTTCAACATTAATTTAATTTTTTTTTTACCATTATATGATGAATTCCTCGGTTGTCATTGAGACATGTAAGTATCTCGGGGACATTTTCTTTCCAAACAGTCATATATAACACTTGCCACAGAGAAAAAGGAAATAATCTGGGGATGATATGGACCTGAATTCTAATGTTGACCTTCGCTACGAGTAGTTGAGACACAGCTTAACATCTGTGGAGTTTAATAGCTTTGCACAAGCAAAGACATCATAATACCATCTGGATCACAAGTTTACTGCAATAATTAACTGCTCATATATGTAAAGCACTTACCCAAGTATATTTTTCAATGTACAGTAGTTGCATTGTACTTGCTCATTACAAAATGTCCTCATGGGTAATAAGGAGAGTTTCATAATCAAATCTATGAAATTTTGTCTTTGTTTTATTTTTGTTTTCCAGCATCACTTTGCAGTATGTTTATATTCTTAAAAACTGATACAGGTTTTCTATTCAGGATCTCTTTATTGTTAATTGGTACATTCTTTTTCCATTAGTAATCATATTATCAAATAACAGGCATTATTATAATTTATTTATATTTTAAATAATCACATTTACCTATTTTATTAAATAATTAAGCATAACAGAGCAACCTAAAACAATCATCCAAGGTAACTTTGTAGATGACGTAGACTAAGTGTTGTTTCTAGCACCTATGGTTACTTTCATAAACCATAGCAAATTGAAATTTCTGAATCTCTTGACCACAACTGCAAGACACCATATTATCATACTTTCAGTATGAATACCCTTAAGTAACGTGTAGTCATTTACTGCTAAACACAGTATCAAGGTAACTCAGTCAGCTATTGCTTCATGCTACCAGTATATGTGGCATAGACTTAACCAATTCCCAAGCAGGAGTCCAGGTTTCCTCAGTTCAGCTGACCATGCATGTGAAGATGTAGTGTAGTGACTTTAAATCTCATTTTTTCATGGAGACTACATTGTGCCATTTTCAGTGAGTGAGTGTCTGCTTTCCTGGGGGCAGGGGCAGGATGAGGGTGCATAATCTCCATGAAGGAAGTGTCAACAGGTTAGCAGTTGTTTAGTTAGTGAAAAGTTAATGATTGGTTAAAGGGATAGAAGATAATGTACAAGATCAGCTCAAGGACGACGAAACTGCTGGCTAGCCAGAATACAAGGCAAAAAACAGAAAATTAAAGGGGGTGGTGATTCCAGCATGAAAGCCATTGCAGGGGGATTCAGTGGCTGAGTCAGTAAGTTTTGGTAATTAGCTCAGTGCGGCATGAGGGATGAGTGGTCACTGTCTTCTGGAAACAAGAGGTGAAGAATAAAGTTTAACATACGTAACAAGTGTCAAAGAATTTGAATCAATGCATAATGCAGTGTTTCTTTTGCTGGGATACATTAGGATGTTAAGAAAACTATTAGTATTGCATATCAAAACCGAGATTTTTATGTCAATGTTTTGAGACACTTACAGAAACAGAAAACAAATCTTAATTTTCTATGGAATTTTAAGGGATGTTATATTTGCAAAACAATCTTGAATAAAAGAATGAAGTTGGAAACCTCTCACTTTCTAATTTCAAGACACTTTGAAATTTATAATAAAACAATAAGGTTCTGACATAAAGACAGAAATGTAGAATAGTGGAACAAAACAGAAACCTAAGAAATAAACCATCATATATACAGTTAAATGATTTCCGACTAGAGTCAAAATCAAACAATAAGGAATGGACAGTCTTTAAAAAATGATGCTGAGAAAGAACAACATCCATGTGCAAAAGAAAGAAGTTAGAATCTTAATTCATAACATAGAGAAAATAAGTTGGGTTAAAAAGCTAAATACAAAACATAAATGTATAATACTCCAGGAAGACAACATAAGGGAAAGCCTTCATGCCAGTGGATTTAACAAAATTTTTTTTGGAAACTGAACAAAACATAGGCATAAAAAGCAAAAATACCCTAATGAGATTATGACAAACTTAAAACTTCTGCACCTTACAGTAAAAAAAGAAAAAAAAGAGAAAAATCTACTCACAAAATGGGAAAAATAATTTTAAATCATGCATCCAGTCAGGGACTAAGGGAAAGAGCATAAAAGAACACCTACAACTCAAAACAGGAATACAATTAAAAACTAGACAAAGAATGTGAATCGACATCTTCCTATAGATATAGAAGTGGACAACAAACATGCTAAGCTATTTTTGTATCACTAAGCAGTATAGAAATGCAAATAAAAATGACAATGAGATATCAGCGCACACTCATGAGGGTAAGCACACAACAAACAACACAAAGCAAATCACACAAAATGATTCTTGACCAAGATAAGGAGAAACTGGAACTCTTGTCCATAACTGGTGGAAATACAGAATGGTGTATTCAGTACAGAAAACAGTGAAAAGTTCAGCCACAGAAAAGAAGCCTAATATGAGAATTACTATACTATCTAGGAATCTCACTCGTGGTTGCTTATCTAAAAGAACTGAAGAAAGGAGGGAACACGAAGAGGTATTTGTTCGTCATGTTCCTTGTGGTAATAGTCACAATAAGCAAGAGGCAGAGCAAACTGGACAATGTATCTAGAAATGTACTGGATCTAGTACATTTGTCTTATGTGTTTTATGTGCTTCTTGGCCTACTGGTCGGGTTCATAATCAATATATATGATAATTAACTTTATAAGGATTTATAGGATAAAAAATTAACCCGATGCTGGAAAAATAAAAGGGGGTAGAGGGAAGTGTACAAAAAAGAATTGATCTTTGTTATGTGTATGTGTCAATTTCCTACAATGAATGTGATCATTCTACACTGTAAACATGTGCTAGTAAAAACTAAAAGTTAAAATTTAAATGGATGAATAAAATGTGGTATACATGCAAGGAACTGTTATTTTAACTTTAAAAAGAATGAAGTCATGTCACATGCTAAAATATGGTTAAAACATAAAGATACTAGCTACAAGTAAACAAGACACTCACGGAAGGACAGGATTCCACCTATGTGAGATAGTTAAAAGAGTCAAAATCATGCAAATAAATAATACAATACTGATTCCCTGGGGTTTGGTGGAGGGGAAAGTGGAGAGAGTTGTGCAGTGCATATTGAATTTCAGTATTGCAAGGTTAAGAAATCTTCTACAGATCTGCTGTAAAAACATATGAATACAAACTACTGAATTGTACACATAAAATGGGTAAAAGGACAAATTTTATATTATACTATTTTAAGTATAAACTGTTGGAAAAAGCAAAGAAAAAAATCCTTCTGTCCCTCTAAGAATTAGGCCTGGCATAGATAAGGTATGTGTACATTACATGGCCTGATACTTGCCAAAGGTCACAGAACCAGTTGACTACAATCTGCAAAGCAAATCTTCTGAAGGTCAACCTAAAGATATTTCTCCCAGATTTTCTTACCATGTTATCTTCCACTACTATAGCATCTGACACAAAGGAACTCCACAGTAAAAATTCTACAAGTGCCTGCCTTGCATATTTCATAATCACTTCGTGCCTTTGCTCTTTAAAGGAAAAAAGCGTGTGCCCCTCAGTTTCCTAGAGGTGCACCAGAAGAAGCAATTTTCATTAATTTTACCCCTGCTTAGTAACATGCTTATGACATAATAGCAATACAATATTTCAAACTACAAAACCGTTCAAGGAAATGATTTAAAAATAATGAAAGTGGATTGTTGTCATTAAATGTCCTCACTTCACACAAGTTCCACTGACTGGCTAGTATTAACATGTAAGGCTGTCTACTGTGGTGTGGCTTGTTCCAAAACATCTGTCAACTTCTCATTTAGAAATAGATTCAAAGTAATATTTTGGAATCTTTGGTTTTCCACAAAGTATTTTCAAAAAGTATTGTTACATATTTCTTTCAGCCACCAGGTGGCATGTGCTTTGCTGCTAAAATCCACAATGAAAATGTAAAGATGTATCCTAAAGTGACAGATTATGTTTAATTTTACATATCTCACAGAAAGATAATAATGCTGGATCTTTTCATGAATTCAATCAATGAAGTGCTACATGCTAACAGATTTGATAATTATGAACATGCCATTTAAGGTTAGAAGCTTCAGGGTAGACATTTATTCTAGCAGAGAGCTCATAAATAAAATTTATAATTGATTTGAAATAGCTAAACACAATTATTTAAATTTATCCTTTCTTGACTTAAAGCATTAACTTCACTAATTAGCTAGTCTTCTGAAATTATAACAAAAATCTATTCTCTCAATTCTATGATAATTTTCTAAGAAGGGTTATCAATGATAAATCCACTCACATATCAAACCACCCATGTAGCGGACCAATAAAGGGAAAGATTAGCTTCACTTAAAGAAACCACTAAAATATTAAGAGAAATTAGAAGGTAATTATTCATTTAACAAAAATTTTCTATTAATGAATTCACAACACAGTTGCTTAAAAGAGTGAATTTTCTTATATATTTAAATTTTCTTTGTTTTAGAACAGATTTCCTTCATGTCTCTTAGTTTATATTCCCACGCTCGGGTTCTTACACCAGTGATACAATATGTTGCCTGCACATGTATCGCTGATTTATTTCACTTATGAGTATGGACTACAGTTTTGACCACTTGCCTACAAAGTCCCCAAAACTGCCTTTCTTTATAGCTGAATAAAGAACAGATGGGACGAGGGAAAGGAGAAAAGAAAGAGACAAAAATGTATGTATGTATATATGAATATACATATATGCAGGAGGGCTAACATGGTTCTACTATTATATTATATCACTTAATGCTAAGGAATAATCGATGACGGGTTATTTGATCAATCTTGTATGTCTGTATGTGTTATCCTGAACACACACTTCGAAGATATCAATATGCAAAGCAGCAACTATTGGTGGTTTTTTTGTTGTTGTTGTTATTGTTGTTGTTTGCCTGTTTTGGTTTTCGTCTTTGGATTTTTGGTTGTTGTGTTTTTTCTGTTGTTGAGAGGATTAATTGTCTGACTAATTTTGTATGTCTGTATATGGGTTCATATATTTACACTTCGAAGATATCAATGGATAAAGCAATAACCACTGTTGAGACCATGTCACCTTGTCTATAGATTAGTTGTGATTGTACTATTTTTTATGCTAATTGGTGTCTGTTAGTTAATATGTTTTTGTACTTTATTTTTTTTAAATAAAAAAAAATAAATTTTCACATGACTTAGGACCACAGAAGGAAAGCCCGGCCAGGCACTTAAGAAGTTGTTGTAGTTGGGACTGAAGGAGTCTTTCAGAGAGTGGTAAGGTTATATTAACCATTTCCTTTCCGTAATTCACTTTTCTTTCCATTTCCAAACTCAAATTAAAGTAGTTCAGCTCTTTTGTGTTTACCAGTCAAGAAATTCATATGACAAGGCAAAAAACAGAGAAAAGGGAGTTTTCCCAGCATGAGTTACCAAAAATTATGTGTTTAGGGAATGGTTATTACTATTTTTAAATATGTATTCTGTTAAACCCCAAACCATATACCTTTGCTAAAAATTGTGTATGCTCATGGTACAGAATACTTTAGTAGAAATGCACTAGTATATAGATTGTAAAATGGTTGAGCTGATCTAATTATCGTGTGCATTAACCTCACCTACATATTGCTTTGGGTGTGTATATTTGTGTGTACTGAGAAGTACATATGAGGAATGACCAAAATACACAGTGAATGATTAAAAATTACAAGTAAAGACACATTATGATTAATCACCTTAAAAATCCTCCACCCTGCTTCATACACACTTATGCCATTATCCTTGCTATTTGCTGAAGCAAATTGGGAAGTCTTCTTTCAGGAATGTCTTTACAAGGCATGAACAAAAAAATGCAATGATTGCTAATGCTGGATGATATCCAACGGAAAGGTAGACTCATAAAAATACAGTATCTTCATCCACCTTATTCAGCTGATACGGCACCGTGCAACTTCTGGCTCTTCTCCAAAGTCAAAACAGATCGTTAAAGGTAAATGTTCTGAATCATGTCAGGACATTCGGGCAGCCAAGATTCATGACAACTAAAGTCAGGACAATTGAAGATACTCATGAAAGAGGATTTGGTGAACTACTGCAGAAAATCCCGAGAATGACGAAATGTGTGTGTTTGAAAAGAGGGGTGTATATAGAGGGGGGTTAATTGCAGTGTACCTTTTACTACAACAAATTTTTTAAAAAAAAATAAATATTCACTGTAGTTTTTGATCATTCCTCCTATACTTTTGTACTAGTTTCCTTGTTGATTAGTATATGTTTGCGTTGGATAGTAATTACATGCACTGGGAGAACTGGTAATGTACATACTGCATCTAAGTCACTTTTTCTTCCCTTTCACCTTCCTGCTCTCTCACACTCCCCCTTCTCTAGATTTCCTTCCCACCAATTTTCAAGAATGAAATATAATGATACTAACTGTATTCATCACGTGGTACAATAGATTCTTTGAATTTAATTCCTTTTGTCTCACTGAAATCTTTTATCCTTTCATCAACATCGTCCTAGAAGCATCAACACCGCAGCACTCGATAGCCACCATTCTAGTCTTTGTTTCTATGCGCTTGACTTTCTAGGTTCCATATAGAAATAAAACTATCTGGTATTTGTCTTTTGCTGCCCTGCCTATTTCTTTAACATAATGTTCATCTGTGTTCATCCCCATTGTTGTAAGTGACAGCATTGCTGCCTTTTTAAGGGCTAGTCTTCCATGTTGTGTACTATGCTTTCTTCATAAATTCATATATAGTTGGTCAGTTAAATTGTTTCCATATTTTGCATTTTGTGAATGGCACTGCGATGAAGGTAGGAGTGCGGGTGGCTCTACCGTAGTGATTCCAGTTATATCATTGTGTATGTCCCCAGCTGTCGAAATGTTGGATTATGTAGTAGATATATTTTTACCTTTGAGGAACATACATATTATTTTCAATTTTGATTAAATCATTTTATGCCCGCAGCAACAATATGCAAGAGCTCCCTTTCCCCATGTCCTTAGCAGGACTTGCTATCTGTTGTGTGTTTGGAAATATCCGCTGTAACAAGTGTGATGTCATAACTCACTGTGTTTTTTGTGTTTATTCTGTACTGATTGGTGAAGTTCGACATTTTTAAATATAACTATTGGAACTTATGTGTTTTATTTGATGAATATTCAGGTCTTTTGGCTATTTTCAATTATGTTATTTGTTTTCTTGTTACAAAAATTGGATATTAACTCCTTATCATGTTAGTGATTTACAGATACGTTTTCCCAATCTGTAGGTTGTCTCTTCAATGTTTTGTTTTCTTTGCTGCACAGAGTGGGTTATTTTGTTAATATATTATTAAGTATGACTTGATCTCATTTAAATGCTGTTTGTGCTTTTGGATTAATATTTACCATATCATTATTTAGAGCTTAATCAAAGTTTTTGAGATTTGCATCAATGTTATCTTCCAAATATTTTATAGTTTAAGGTCCTATATTTAAGTTTTTAATTAATTTTGGTTGAATTTTTGTATAATGTGAGATAGGAACTAATTTTATTATTCTTCATATGAATATCAGCTTATACAGTTTTTCAACACTATTTAATAAAGATAGAATGGTAGATGAAATGATAGATGTAGATAGTAGATAGATAGATAGATCATTTATCAATGGAATCGTCTCACATGATTATGGAGAAGTTGCAGGAAAGGCCATCTGCAAAGTGGAGATCCGGAGGAGGTGGTAGTGTGTCTCATTCTAATTTGAAAGCTTCAGAAATTGGGAAGCTAATGGTACACCTCTCAGTTCAAAGCTGAAGTCCTGAGAACTGAGGAATAGGAAGTAACCATTGATGTGGTCCTCATGCCCCAAGATTGCACAATCTGCAGTTCAAATGTCCCAGGAAAAGAGGAGGAAAGTCCTAGCCCTAGAAATGAGACAGGGAAAATCATTTTCTCTTGGTAGTTTTTTCTATTCTTGCCTCCAGATTCTCCCTTCCTGCTCTACCAACTCACATGCCAATCTCTCCTGGAAATACCTCTACAGACACACCCAGAAGTAATGCATTACCAGTTCTTTAGGTATCTCTTAGTCCAACGAAATCA
>PVLD010035282.1:0-11924 GCA_004027595.1 Dinomys branickii | reverse complement strand
TGGAAAGAACTGAGGCCCCTCTGGAGGTTTCCTTGGCCAAAACTGTCCACCTTTCCAGGCAGCCCACTCGGCTGGGAGGCGATCGCAATGGGCAGCAAACGTCACTCCTTTCCGCCTCTGCTGAACAAAGGGTGCCCCTCTCAGGAAGGCCTCGCCTGACGGCGCCGCGGCAGATGGTGCTGGGGATGTGCCCCTCTCTGCTCTGCTACCCAGCGCGGGAGCCATGAGTGACAGTGGCGCTTGAAATGGGGCTGCTGGCAGGGAGGGCGTGAACGCCTTGTTCATTTAGCTGAGGTGAAGCCACCACACGGGGCTAGTGAGGCCTTTGGTCAGAGCAGCTGTACACGGGGACTAACAGCCGCCTGCCCTGACCTGGGTCCCCTGGATTATTCCTCTACTCCTCACACCTCGCAGTGATTACAAACCATCAGACCCTGTAGGGCCCGAGGATCTGCTGTGGAAGTCACGGGCAGCGAGGGCAGGCATGGGCTGGGAGACCCTTCACACACCGGGGCGCAAGCTCCACCACACTGAGCTACACTGCGCCTCTCTGGGCCTCCTAGGTCAAAACTGAAATTGCAAGGAAACCTCAGAGGTGCTGAGTGAAAAAGACTCCCCAGTGGGCATCCCACTGAAGCCAGAAGCCTGCAGCACATTTCCCTCTGCCGCGCCGCCTCTTCATGAATGCGGGCCCCCAAATCCTTGCAAATCGTGGGCAGAAGGTTTAGACTGAGTGACCCCAAGGGCGAACAAGAAAGATCGATCTTCAGAGCAACAGTGAGGAAAATATCAACACCACCGCCTCTGGGGCAGCTTAAAGCACATCTACATACTCCACGCTCCTAGTGAAGGTGCGATTTCGGGAGAGGTGACCCATTTCTGCTGACTCAGTCCACCTGAGGAGCCTTTTCTCATCTCCTTCTCCGTGGCCACAAGGGCACTGAGTCAGGAAAAGCTGGACCCCAGGGAGACAGCCAAGCCCACCCAGCCATTCTAGCAATTCCACTCTTAGATGCAGTGGAAATTTCCTAGGGGCAAGAGCTCACTTAGCTACCCCCTGAAGCAATGCCAGACTGGATGAAGTTATCTTGGGGAAAAGAGAGATAGGGATTGTAGCTGAGCACAGCCATGCTAGAGACAAAGAAATCCGATTAAACTTTTCTTTAGCCTTGCATTTTATAAAAGCAACAAATGTCTTCATATACTCTTAGTCATTTATGTGGCTAGAATTGAAGACAGTAAAATACTGAGTTTTAGGCAATGTAAGCCATTAAAGGAGAACAAAACTTTCAATTTGGATTTTGCAATGTTTATTCTCTCACTTTAAAAGGATTTAAAAAAAGAATGATAGAAGCTCTGTATAGAAAATACAGAGAAACAAAAGAAGTGCAGAAAGCACACATATATCACCAGCATGGTTGACTAATGATGATGTATTTTAATCGGCGGAATAAAACTTCCTTAGCTCTGGGTTTTCTTGTGCGTTCGTATACGATGCTGTTGCCCTGCCTCCTTATACTGATACTGTGAGAACATGTAATGGTGGAAATGCATCTTGGACTACGGTCTTCCTTTCTCTAATGGCAATGCTGCTACATCATAGACTCTAGTGAGCTGCTGTAAAATGATGTATCATATGTAAAACTAACCTCTGATTTCTAACTACCAAAAAGTATTTTTATCAATACATGATATTGTAATTTATAACCTGCTTTTTTATTATCTACAATTATGATCACAGGGTTTCTACCACTTGGTGCATTGTATTAGCAAATTTCTCTACACTGATTCAATCCTTAAGCTGCCTTTTTAAATTTATCTTTAGAATGTTGCTGAAATTAACTATTAGCTTTTACTCTAGGAGTGTTTCAACTTAGTTTCATAAAAGAATATCCTGTAGGTTCCTGTTGAAATGCTGATTCTAGAAGGGGCTTTAGCCAGGGACATAGCTCAGTGGCACATGGCCTGCCTGGCAAACATGAGGTCCTGAGTTCAATTCCTGGTGCCAAGGAGAAAAAAATAGAAGGGGATTTTCTCTAGCCCTTATATTATCATTTTCAAAATGATATGAAAAGATTTTTGACACGATGTTTAGAAATACTTAAAATGCATAAGAATAAAGAATCTAAACAAATGCATGTTATAAAAGAATATTTTGAAAATTTCATTTCTTATATTATTGTTTATTTCAGGCTTTAAACTTTTTCTGAGTCCATTTTGACTGTTGATCATTTTCAAAAAGTTATTTATTTTAGCTGGGCGTGGTGGCACATGCCTATAATCCCAGCACTTGGGAGGCTGAGGCAGGAGAATCATTGGGAGTTCAAGGCCAACCTGGGCTACAAAGTAAGCTCAAGGCCAGCTTGAACTGCATAGCGAGATCCTGTCTCAAAAAGACAAAAAAAAAAAAAAAAGTTATTTATTTTGTTAAATATTCTAGTATGTTCATAGAATTTCTAAAATATAGCCCACAAAGTATCTACATTTGTTGCTATGATCTCTCTTTTTCTAGTATGTATATTAACTTTCTCATTTTCCACTAAACTTGCCAGAGTTTTACTTATTTATACTGCCGTTTAGTCAAAGAACAAGGTCATGAATGTAGTTTAAATTCTACCTGTTTCTCATTCATCAGTTTTAGATACATTTGTTAAGTCCTTACTCTTATACTCATTACACCTGATTTCTTATTTTTGTATCTTTCAAGTTGTGTAATAGCTTCATTTATTTTTTACTTTTCCTTAGTTAATAATTACAATATCTAAGGTTGTGAATTTTCCTTAGAGTATTTCCTGGCCACACGACATGGGACATATAGATATGGAGTGATCTCATTCTTATTTTCTAAAGTTTACAATTGCAGTTTAATTTTTCCTATGTCCCAGTAATTACCTAGAAAAGTGTGTCTTGCAACAAAAGAAACAGCAGGCAGGAACAGGACCATCCATATTAAAGGCTCTTATAGGTTCTGCTAAGTGAATAAAAAGATAAAAGTTCAAATGATATATGTGAGACACTGCCAACAACTTGACTTCAAATGTACAGGCATCATAAGTTACTTGTCACATGGAAAATACTAAAAACAAATTCATTGCTAAGTAGTTTATGGGGATCTCAAGAAAATTGATGGGAAAAAGAACGAGCTTGTCTTCATTTTCTTACACTTCAAAATTTGCAGAAATTTAGTGCTTTGATATACAGATTTTAAGTTGTAAATTTCCATGGAACTCTTATCTGTGTAACTTGCTTCATAAATTGCTCATTTCAGCAATTTCCCAATAAGGATTTAATAACTAACTTATTAGTAACTGTATCATAACAACAAATAAAGCAGCTTCAATTATTCTGAATGCTACTATTGACTTCAAAACGTTCAAGTTTAGAGAGCAGAAATTAAACATTCAGATTATTGTTGCCAAGAGCAACAAAAACCGGGCATCTGGTCTCTGAAACAGGAAAAAGAAATTGATCTTTCTGCGTATTTCATACTTCACAACACTACTGAAAAGCAGTTTCTAGGCACATAACTATTGATCCTCTGCTCTGGAGCAAATAAAATATGAGATCCCGTGAAATAAAGAAGTGTTATTCTTTTGATTCATTCCAGATGCTTTTTAAAGTTCACCGAAAGGGTAAATGCATGGGGGGGATACACACGCTCCATTGGCAATATCTAGAAACAGTTTTGATCCTCACTAATGGTGCAGAAGAGCGGTCTTACTGATATCGGATGGATGAAGGCCGGGGATGCTGCTGTCTCATAAACTTTAGAAACATCCTTCAGGCCTATACTTCATAACATTTTTCTCCTTGTAGTTGGATTAATGGAAACAACCCACACAAAGAGGAGACAAAAGGGAATCAAATGTATATGATATGGGGCATCTGTGTGTGTATTAAGCATACTGTTAGATTGTAACATCATGTGCTCTATATTCTGTAATTACTATTAAAACAAGCTGACTTATCTTTTTATTAAGATGGCTAATGAAAAAGCATCTGGATGCATATGGACTGCCAGTTTACTAGTCCATGGTTAGGAAGGAGCAGCACACTGGAAATACCCTATCATAGAATGCCCTTCCTACCTTCCATTGTCCTTCTCCTTCTGCGCAGAGCAGATTCCACATTAAAATCATTAGAACTCCAACGTTGATACAAGAAAATTCAAACTCTTTGTCCTGTAAGATTTGCACCTTTCTTGGCTTTCACATGTAGCTACACTAGTACTCCCTCCTTCATCCTCTGTGCTATTCTCTCAGCTAGGCCAGGAAAGCTGATGACGTTTTACCTCTGTTCTTTGGGGGCTTTCACACTTTCCTCAATTTAAATGCTGTGAGTTTTCATTTACCTTTAAATATGCTTGCCATGATGTCAAGTCTATTTTACTATGATCTCTTTTGAGAAATTTTTCTTTTGCTTTTGTTGTACAGTTTTATCACTGACTTACCTAATCCACTAATTCTCCTCCTGTGTTCCTATAGCATTTTATTCACATTTGTACATCCATATATTGTTCACATGATTTATTTTGTGCCCTACAATATTGTAATTTTCTAGATGACAAGAGACCATGTTTGATTCACTTTTGCATTTACTCATGGCCCATGAATATTTCACAATTGAAGAAAATGAAACTAATTTCAGCCATAAATTGGAACTCGAGTAAATTTGAGACTATGGAGATCAAGTGCAGTACTATGCGGTTCGTTGCAATTTTACTTTTCACATTCCTAACCTAACCAGAGAAAAACAGCTCAGAGTATCCTGGATAAACAAGGATCCCTGGGCTTTGGAATGTTTTTGTTTCCATCCCCCTACCTCATGTCCTTTTTAAAATGAAAAAAAATCAGATGACGCTAGGACATTCACAAAGCTCATCAAATTTTGTAGGTTAATCAATACCCATAACCATTATGAACTTTGTCTTATTATTCACAGGCTAACATTTTTGTTCTTTGGAGAAATTTAATCACTACTGCTTACAAACAAAAATTAATTCCGATAAACTAGGTAAATGTAATTCTGCCAACTTTCTACACCTAAGGTAAAACTTTAAAGGACAATTTCTTAAACAGGATGTACGAATGTCTGTATGTCTTGGGCATGAGACCAATACTTCATAATGAATCTCATGTAATAAAAAGACTTCACTGACATTTCTTCCTACATACTTAATTTATCTGTATCCACTACTGCTCAGGTATGTTGAAACAAAAACGATGGGAGGCCATTGTTTTGAACTCAGTTCCTACACTAGTTCCAACAGCCCACACCAAACCAAAATGGATCAGTCATGCTAAACGCCACATGATCAAACTCAAAAGTTTAGAGAGGACACAGATCTCCAAACAGACCAGTTTTCCCTGAAAACAGCCTATTCTATTTACTTAAATTAGCATACCTAAAAGTCCCTTCTGTTTTAATCCTTACAAAGGAGTAACCTAAAGGAACTTGAGGTCAACCAACCAGCATTTTTTCTGTTTTTCTGATTTTTTGTTTCCATCTTACAAAACCCACTGTTCTGCTGTAGCCCAGTGGGATGGAGGCTGCCCTAATTCATGAATCACAAATAAAAATCAATTGGATTTATACCTAAAGTTATAATTTTGTCTCTGGACAATTCTTGACTTTGCTCATGGTTTTGGCAAGCCATAATTTTTTTCTTGGCTACAATTATTGCAGCCATTCTCTATGGGTAATACATTACCCATCCTTAATTATCTACTTTGCTGCCTATTGGGAGATCACCAATCCCAGTTAGCCCCGTCTATAGGTGCTTTCTTTGGTCAGCCTCTGCAAAGGAGTGGCAGTGGGGGCACTGGGCCTTCTAAATTCTATGATACATGTTATTTTCATAAGAGAATTTTCAATTATCTTCATTCCGGTTGATTTAAAAGACATAAATTAATAAATATCTCAGAGTTTACAGCAATAATGATCTTGAGTCATCTGAATTTCTTCAAGTCTTACAATGAGGAATGTTTTTGTGGGCTCCATAAAAGTGCACACAATACCCTTATTACAAGTCAGAGATGCTAGATATATTGTTGTTTGCACTTACCTGCCCTATGCCCACAACAGACATTATTAATCTATTACATAATTTTTTTTCTTCTCAACATGAACTCAGCCACAAAAGTTTCCAACTCATTTATCCAGCTAGCTAATATGAAAGGATGGTCACAAGGTGACAGTAGGTTGAAACTTATTTGCTATCACCTAAACACTACCTTGAATTAAGCCAGATCATTGGGAGTCTGGGTACTTACCTCAACTGGACCGTTTTGGTGGTTAAAAACAAAACCAATTTAATACACTGTGATTGTGGCAAGTTTACATTAAAGGGATCCACTGAAGACTTATTTCCCATTTATCTCATATCACCATAGTGATGAAATGGAACTTTTCTCAGAACAAAACAAGAAAAACTGTACTTCTCAAAAACAGAATCCTAGCTGGTTTTCATAAATTCTGCAAAGCCTTAAGTAATTGCTATTTCCTCTCTCCTGTGACCATTTGTAAGCTCAGAGGCAAATCTATTGCTCAATTTCAACTGCTGTTCTGGATCTGATGGTGTGCAACTGGCACTCTTATTTACTCTCATTCAGTGAATTTTGCCCTTGGGTTCTTTCAACAGTTTCTATTTTTACAGTGTTGTCTATATTTTGCTAAGTTGCTCCAGATCCTTCCTGGAAGAAATGAAGCATAACTAGTGCCATAATAATCCAAGAAGTGACTTACACAAGGTATACTTGATCCTATTTCCTGTGAGTCTATTTTTTCAGGTATAAATGGCATTTGAAACATTTTATATAAATGAGCTGGAGTTTGCAGGGCCAAGGTGATTTTAATAAAAATGGTTTTTTTAATTGTTCTTTACTCTGCGCTTTTAGTTCAGCAATGTGAACCTCATGCACATGTCCTATCTTGCAGGCAAAAACGCATGGAAGGTGGACAAGGGAACTCATATTTATGTAATCATAAAATCCTGACTGCTGGCATATGTAGAATTGTATATAACAAATCTTACTGCGACCAACGGAAGCTGCAGCCCTGTATGCAAGTGAAAAGGGCAACGAAGGTTTACTGAGAATATACTGTGTAAAGGATTGTGGTTAACTGCTATGAAAGTGGCTTCCTTTGTTTGCTGCCCTAACACACTCTTAATAGTCGGATCAACAGAGCAGCACTTACCAAGTCCTTTTCCACCTATCAACTCCCTTGCCACGTCTTTAACTTTCTCCTCCTTTCTTGTCCCCATCCAAATTCAAGTCGGAGAACTTCCGGCTGTAAGCTTCTTAAGCGTTGTGTTGACACTGGAGCACTGTACTGTACTCGACTGGCGAATACAAAGCGTCCTTCCTCCAGGAATGCCCATTCAAGGATTTCTGGGAAGGAGAGTGGGTAAAAGCTGGTAGTAACTTCCTCGCTTTTTTCTTGTGGATCTACAACTGTAAATGGTGTAAATAGAGTAGCATCTGAACAGGACGCTGCAAGCAGAGGTGACTAGGAAAAGTCATCAAGAGCACAGCAGAAGTAGGAGTGTGCTTACTTCCCACGTGTGCTAGCATTTAAAGTATGCGGAGCGGCGGGAAGGGTCATGGGTCCAGCTGGCCCTCTAAGTCGGGTTAGAGGACATGAAACCTAGCTAAAAGAAACACGGTTCTACCTTTGATCCTCCAGTTCTGTTTCCTACCCGGTTACTGCTTATCGAGTAATGATGTTTAGAGCTGAGAGAAACATGAAAGTCATTTTTTAGGGGATCAGGAATCCGCAGGTTCACTTCACTATAAATGCTGCTGTCTACCTGTAGGGGTTCGGCGGTCTTCTTAAGAAACGTCCATTTCCTAGAAAGGGAAACCGTTCCCGACTCGTGAAACATGGGTACCACAGAATCGAAAGGGGATGGCCTGGGAACTTTGGGCTACGCAGAACGCAAGGCAAGGAAACGCGCATGCGCAGAATGAGACCGACCAATGCAAACCCTACAGATGCGGCAGTGGGCTGGGCGGATCCTGTGATTGACCTGGATGGAGGGGTGGGGGATGCAAAATAAAAGGGATATGACGTAAGCTAGCGGGACCCGGCCAACGTGGGAACTGCCCGGCTAGTGAAAAGGACCGGCCGCGTGGCCCAAAGGAAGGGGCGTGGTTTAGGGGAATTGCCGCGGCTTTTTAAGCGGGAGTGGCAAATGGGCGAGTTCGCGGAAGGGTCTGTCGCATGTGAAGGGCAAGTTTCTAGACTCGAGAACACGGGTAGAGGCTCCAGTGAGGAACTTCTGGCGGGTAGGATGATTGGACTGGTGATCGCAGGTATGTGAAACGAGCTACATGGGGCATGGGCTAGGCGGAGCGTGGAGGCGTGGCCATAGGTGGAATTGAGCCGGTGACTAAGGAAGAAGGGACAAAGGTCAGCGAAACGCAGAGGCGTGCCCTGAACTTGGGGGCGCGGCCCGTGCGTGTAGGCGTGGCTTTACCGCGCTCCTACGTGATAAAAATGGTGGGGGATACAAAAGGCTAGGGCAAATTACGAGCAGGTGTGTGGCCGCGGAGGGAGTGTCGTGGTCGCTATAGTTATGTATCGGGCTAGAAAACAGGTGCGGACCCTGGCGCAGGCAGGGAAATGGGCAAGTACGGTCTCGGGCGCCGGAAACGTGTACAAGTCGGGACTTCCGGCTTTCTGGGGAACGGAGGCCGAACGGGGCCATGGGCTAAATAGCGAAATGGTTTTGGGCGTGCGGGGCGTGGCAAAGCATGAGGGGGGCGTGTCCAAGATGGCTGCGTTCTAGAACCGAACAAATGACAGGGTTCCGGCTCGGGTAAGAGCAGGTGACAATGTGGAGTTTGAGCAATAGGGGTGTGTACCCTGTCTGAGAGGACAGAGCATACCCTATCCCCACACACACGACCACGCGCCACGATGGGTTCCGTATTCGAGACGGTCTCGCTGAGTAGAGGCAGGGTCCTGGCGGGTTTTCTCTGCAATGGAAGTGGGAGGGGGCCGGTGAGAATAGCCCCTGCCCCCTCTATCCGCCTTTCTCCCCTGGAAGGATCATACTCCTTTTCAAGGTAGAACAATTGTCCAAGAGATTTAGGGAGTAAGGAGATTGCAATTCCAGAAACCAAGAAACTGCAAACTGTGACTCCCTCTGGTGTGGATTACTGTAGATCCCCACCCCACCCCACCCCACCCCCGGCTGTGCCAGGGGAAATAAAATTACAGCCACCAGCACACTTGTGTCTGGTGGACAGATCCACATTCTTTTACTTTCGTGCTCTGCTCCAGAGCTGGGGGAGAGTAACCTCAAAAATACTGTTATTGGTGGCTGAGATTGTCTGTGATATTCAGGGGTAAATGCTGCTGCTCTGAGGCTGCTGGAAGCTGGTTGGTATTAATATCCGCGTGATTGACATTTATTTTTGCTGGAAAATCTTGAGGGAGTTAACAGAGATGTGCATACCTTAATTTGGTTAAAATTTGTTCTCTGTCAGCCTCTGAAAACAACATTCCTGTGTGCTGCTTCTGCTTTCTTTACTGATAATCTGCCTTTCTCCACTCTGCTATTTAGAAGTCTTGCTGGAAAAAGGAGAACAGCCAGAAATCTCTGGTGAGAAAAGAAGCCCTGAACATCTCAAAGCAATTCCTTCACAGCCTGTATGGGAATCCACAGTGAACCAATGTTCACCCTCTCTTCTGGGACCTGGTGAGAAGCTGCACTATTTTTCAGTGCTTTGAAAGGTTTCCTCCTTCTAAATTGCCACCTGAGCCGAAATTCACCAAAAGGCCAAAAGCAACAAAGGACTGCATTTTCTGTGCCTGGACACATCCATCCTGTTCTCCCTGGAGCGAGGCAAAAGGGTGTCATTGCCTAAAATTGGAAAGCAGTATGAGTTGAGTAAATTGTGAGTGACAATGAACATCGGGGAAATGATGGAGGGATGAGCATTGCATTTTATTGGCCACACTGGGACATTTAGTTGCAACCCAACTGAGATATAAGAAGTGTATTTGGAAACCACTGGCAACCCCAAATTGGTTGAGATCATTCATTCAGAGAAGTGAGTGCAAGGTGGAAGCTAAGCCTTCTTAAATGACAACATAATCTCATAATTTAGGTTTCAGGGACTTGCAAATGGCTAGCTTCCTTTTGAAGTCTGGTGAGAAAATGGTCAGTGTGATAACAATCAAGTAGTTTTTTTTCAATTTAATTGTAACCTTTTATCAGTACTTTTTTGCTGCCTTTTGCATAAGTATAAAAAAGGGTGAGGGGTGTAGCTCAGTGCAATGACTATTCATTCCCCAGTATTGGAAAGACTTAGAATCTTTTTATTCACATTTTTAAGTCTGAAAATCAACAGATAAAGAGCACATCGATAAAGTGCAAGCTATACATAAATAATCTGTGACAGCGAAGAATGGATAGCACCAAAACCTTGGCTCTCATAGGAACCATCTAGCCACAGATTGATCGTTGTTAGAATGGAGAGTTGGAAATACGGGTGACTTGTATTATTTTTGCTATGCTGAAAGTTTTCACTGGTAAAGGAGAAAAAAATGAGATTCTATATTCCAATAACTCATACCTGTTGGTTTTGGAATTTGCTCAGTGAATTCAGGTAGTGAACATATTTAGAAATTAGATACCCTTAATTAATCTGGCTCTAACTACTGTTATGATAATGTATGGAAAGTTAATTAGAAGTCTGCCTTTTAACACATTCACAATGGGGCTGTAATTTGTATGTCTGCTGCCAGCTGGCTCTAAACCACTAGTGGTAATTCTCATGACTGGTACAAGCCACCACATGGGACAGTCATGCAAGTACCACTGGTGGTTCAAGCCAACCAGAGTGTGTTAAATCCTGAGTCACAATTTTACATGGCTTTATAACAAGGGAATTTCTCATCTCAGACATTTTGATGTACAACTATAAAGAATGTATATATAAACATATATAAAATTGAAAAACGTGATTTTAACTTTGGTTTCAGAATTTCTAATGCCTTTTAGGTATCACTGCTGGTTATGAGATGAATTATGCCCCCCCCATCTCATGTACTTAAATCTGAAGTCCTAGTATCTTAGAATGTGACTTGATCTTTTTTCTTTTAGAATGTCACTTTTTAAGATCAGGTCTTTACAGACATAATGAAGTTAACGTGAGATTGTTTGGATAGTCCCCAGTCCAGTATGACTGGTGTCCTTACAGGGGAAAGCTCGACACAGACATGGTGAGAAGGCGTGAACGCTGGAGATAACACTGCCACAAACCAGGGAACTACCAAACACAAGATGTAAGGTTCTCTGGAAATACAGAACCAATGGGAGGGGGAATATGGAGAGATTTATTTTAAGGAATTAACTCCCATGGGCAAGAAGGCTGGTGAATCTTAAACTCACAGTGTAGGCCTATGTTCTAGAAACCCAGAGAAGAGTTAGTATTGCAGCTCAAGTCCAGAGGCAACTGAAAGTGAAACTCACTCTTCTTCCATGGATCTCAGTCTTCACTTAGCCTTTCAACTGATTGGATGAGGCCTAACCACATGGACAGTAATCTGCTTTACTCAGAGTCTACTGATTTAAATGTTAATCTCTGGGCAGTGTGATGGTGCATGCCTATAATCCCAGCAGTCAGCACTTAGGAGGCTGAGGCAGGAAGATGACTGCAAGTTCAAGGCCATCCTAGGCCACTTAGTGAGTTCAGGACCAGCCTGCACTGCATAGTGAGGGCCTGTCTCCAAAAAAGAAATGTTAATCTTATCTAAGGTATATCTTGACAGTGCTGTTTAGACTGGTACTTGATCAAATATCTGGGTTCTATGGCCTAAGTTGACACACAGAATTAACTATCCAAGCAGAGGCACATGGAGCAGGTCCTTTGTAGCCCTCAAAAGGAACCAATCCTGCCAGTGACCCAGAG
>PVLD010035281.1:0-11808 GCA_004027595.1 Dinomys branickii | reverse complement strand
CTGCCCAGGAGATCTGGGACCATTGTTTAAACAAAATAATCCTTCAAACCTTGGGAATGTCTTTGCTCTTTGGTCTCTATGGGCAAATACCAGTTATTCTGCAAGCCTTTGTTTTTTAATATGTTGAGCAAATATAGACCACAAGAGCTCTCACCCTGTCCCTATTCCCTGTGCTGTGTAATTGGATGAAGAAATTCTAGTTTGCCTCTTTCCTGTAAAGCAGCATGTTAGACAGCAGATCAGACTTCTGAGTTTGCATCTGTGACCCTGGCAGAATCTCTGGATTCAATGCTTCTTGGACTCTAGCTTGATTAATAGTACACTATCGAGTTTCCTAGGGCTCTGGTAGGAGATCCCTTTGCCATAACATCGGAGACTCTTGACAGCAAAAATACGGTTAGAACCAAATTGAGCAGCTAGCTCACATTTAATGACAAAATATCCTGAAAGGAGAAACATATAAGCCAATTCAAAAATTTAGGAAAAATGAACCACAGCATAAGACTTTAGTAGGTTGGCTGAGTATCAGCCCCCCAGCATGAGGCAGCACCAGGCCACAGAGAACAGGCGATGCAAGGACTGGCAGGGGTCCCAGAATATAATTGGCTTTAACTCCACAGATTACTACTGAGACAATCCAGGCTGTAAGTGCTTCCCAGTACTGCCCAGGAATTGGGTCTAGTGGCCTGAATTAACAGATCGAATGAGGGATAAGGTCTCAGCTCCAGAGGCTGCTGGAGCCTGTGGTCTAACTGCTCCTCTTCTCCCTCTCTACAACACTCACCTTCCTCCTCTGCGGGTCTTCCTTCAACCGCCCACACAACCTGCCTCTCTTCCCCTTGCATTTGAACCACCTTCCATCGACTCTAGCACCTCCCACACTTCTTTTGATGTCCCATAGAATTTTTTAATATCCTCATCCTCAGGAAATCAGTTACACTTTTGATTCATTTTTTTCTATTTCATGAATAGATATATTAATGTTTTTGTATTTATCTCTCTCAAAAATAGTATGTTAATTAAATTGCCGATTGACATCTTTTCTTTAGTCTCTGATTTACATACCAGCCCTAAATGAGTAAGTGTTCTTTCTCCATAATCGTTTTGAGACAAGGTCTTGTAAAGAATTTCAGCCTGACCTTGAGCTCACTTTGTAGTCTAGGCTAGTCTCGAACTCACAATGAGGCAATCAAAATGCTTCAGTCCAGAGAAACACCTTGCCTGAGACAATCCCAGCTGTTAGTCCCTAGGCAGTCCCGCGTCATGTGATACTAGCTTTGTTAAATGTATAAATAAACGCTCCTAACATGGTTGAGTAGTTCTTTTTCTCCTATCAGGAGAGAGAGGGCTCCACCTGATCTCAGCTTTTTCATCTCTTATATTTATTTCTCAGTCCTCTTGCAGGTTTTTCCCAGGAACATCAAGAGCCTTGCTGATTCACAGTAGGCTTCTGCTTGTTCAACAGGTCTTCCCATTTCCAGAATGTAAAGGAAGTAAATTAAATAAGTTCCTCACTAACTTTAAGCTATAACAACATGTGTGACAGCTGCAAGGGGCTTAAAGTTTACAGGGAGGATCACTGGCAAGAACGAAGCAGAGAACAGTAGCAAGAGAACACTTTCTCCAGAGTTTGCTGAGACGCATCACCCGTATCTCTTTGGATTAGAATCAGCTATTTTCCTGGTTATGTAGAATGATAACAAGAATCATCGTAGGATGAGAAAAACATTCCGCATTGAAGCGCAGCAAAAGTAAGCTTTGTATAGAAACAGTTGGGACTCAGATAGCATTAGATTAAGACACTGGGCCCATTTAAGAATACAAAGGAAATAGTCTCTACATCTCAGCAATAAACATAATGTGACAGCCTGTGGTTTACACATCTATTCTATGTAGCTATACTGAGTCAACAGATTGGAGTTTGGAAACCCCATTCCATGTAGCTATAGCGTCCCACCTAAACTTCTCTTTATGTGGATTACTTCCCATCACAACTCTGCTATTAGCCCACCAAACCTAGCACCCTAGCAACAAGTGCAACCCAGCAGTGACTCTCAGACCTGGAGGAGACAGGGCCTCTACCCATGAAACCAGACTGCAGCTCCAGAAGCCTTGGTGTTCCAACTCCAGGGCCTGCCGCTCTTCCCATGGGGACCTTTACCATTTCCTCTGAAAATACCTGCAATAAATTTACTTTTGCTTTGCACACACATTCCTACATCAGAGAAACAGACAAGCCCAAGGAGGGTAAGGCTGGGGTTCCCCTAGACCCGAGACCAACAGGTCTAGTTATTTAGTAAACTAATGTGCCTTAAAAGAAATTCAAGCCCTCAAAAAACTAAGGTACTTTCTAAAGTTTTGAGAGTGTACAGATGGATGGATGGCATAGAGGGAAAAGAGTACATTGGAATTTCAAATGTACACTCAGTGGTATTAGAAAAGTACAGTGTGCTCTCCAAGTGGGTCAACAATGACCTAAGATTGCAGCTCTAACATTTGTTTCTACAGCAAAAGGAAACATAGTGGCAGTATCTGAACACTCCCCTTCTCATAAATTTACATAATCAGAATGAGGAAAGTAACCTAGTTGTGAAATCTAAAGTGGTTTTACTTGAAATACCAAAGGAAATAACGCAGAAGGGAAAAGAAGAAGGGAATATATTTAGTGCTGCACCTTTTAAAACAAGGAGACTTCCAGGCTCTCTGCTCAGATTTACTTCCCCAAGGAACACAGGTAAGTGCTATAACTGCTGCACCTTAGTTCTATGAGTTGCTCTTGAGAATCATAGCAATGGTATATTTTATATGAAGCATAAAATTGATTACATTATACTTACTGTGATGAGGAAAAATTAAAATACCTCCTTTACCTTTACCTAAATAACTTATTTGTAAGTAAATACATCCTTACAAGCACTTAGACAAGGGCCTAAAAACCATCGACAATGATAGAAAAGCTGGAAATGTCTGTTAAAAGCTGCCCAGAAGTGATCCACAGAGACCTTCCTCTTGGCATTTTTTACAAAGACTTTGTATCTAACCCTAGCATAGATGGTGATGAAATAAAGATAAAGATCTTCTGTTATTATTTGTACAAAGGAATTTTTTAAATGGTGTTTTCATGAATTTTCCTCTATGGGGGGCTTGAATATTAACACCAATATAAAACTTAGTTGCCAGAATCCAGGAACACAGATATGTCATTTTCTTCAAGGAAATTTTGTTGCAGAGTGATGCTTCATCAGTAAAGTCATATTAACATGAATTTCCTGCTTCCTAGGAGATCCAGGTCACTCTAAGGTCACTATGAATTCACTTAGTGAAGCAAACAACAAGTTCACCCTTGATCTGTTTCAAAAGTTAAGAAAATCAGAAGAAAATATCTTCATCTCCCCCATAAGCATCTCAGCAGCATTAGCAATGGTCTTCTTAGGGGCCAAAGGAAGAACTGCACAAGAAATAGAGAAGGTGAGTGTGAGGACCATTACATTTAGCCCTGTTACAACTGTTCTGTTGGCTAACGTGCACATAGATGTGTCGGTCTGGTGGCCTGAACGGTGAACAGGACCTTGAGCAAGCTTTCCTCTGACTGTGTGATCACAGAGCTATGGGACAGACAAAACATCCCCCTGTGTTTGCGTTGTTCTTCCTGATGCCCCGATATTATATGGACAGCGAATCTGACCTAAAACTGCCTAACAATGAAACAGGCACTTAACACTTTAGGACTACTGATGTAGGGACTTAAAGGCAAGGGATACACCACCAGACGTTTCCTCAACAATGAGTGGATGAACATCCTCTGAAGTGTCTGGTGACGAACCTGCATAGCTGCGGTCTTTCAAAGATCAAACTGATATCTTGAAGTTCGGGCACTTTTTTCCTGTTTATTGTTCTATTTTGTTTGTTTTCATTTGTTTTAGGGTTTTATTCTGAACAAATCACCCCTACACACACACCAGCTTTCCCTGGGGCATTGGACCAACCCAAACCCTTGCCCTGTTCTTTTCTTTTCTTTTCTTTTCTTTTCTTTTCTTTTCTGTCTCTTCTCTTTGTCTTCTTTTTCTTTACAAGTTGGAGTCTCCTTAAATTGCTAAAGTGTGCAAGTTGTGCTTCTATCTGTGACCCTTCTGCCTCCACCTTCCCACAGAGGTGAGATGACACACGTGCTCCAAAACAACACACTTCTCTGCTTTTCTTTCCTTTGATTTAGGTAGATTTGTAAGTTAAAATTCCTCATCCCCTTTCCTGTCTCTTCCAGGTCCTTCACTTCAATGAAATCACAGTGAAGTCAACAGCAAAAACTAGAACTGATCACGTGAGTACCTGAGCACTTTGATTACAGGACAGGTGCAGATATCCGAGAGCGCCACACTTTAACTCTGGAGTTTTACATAAACTGAGAAAAGCCAAATTTTATGGAAAGTACCAAACATGAGATAAGAACATACAGAGTGTATTCACATTTCAGTTTCACAATTAATATTCTTCTGGCTTTTTTTTTTTCAGTCAGAGATGGTCAACATTATATTCATGAAAGTGAGTCTGAAGGAAAAGAGTCTGACTTCAAAGTCTAGTTCTGTTCCTCACACATGGTGAACATCAGCAAGCATGGCTGCTGTGAGCCACAGTGCCCCCATCCCAGTAAAATGGGGTAAAAAAGAATCACAATCACATCCTGCAGCATTTACAAACAGTGATTGGGCTGCCGTAAATAAGAAGCCATAACAAATTTTAGTTAATGTTGAATGACAACTATACTGCTAAAATAACTCACTTTTAAGTAACTTTGGAACACAAAGACACCAACACTAGTGGAAATATATTTGGAAAAATGTTTCCTAGCAGATATATTCATTGAGAGCCTCAGTAAGACAGAACTCTCACGTTGCAAAGAAAAATATGCAGACTCAGACAGATATAAGTTGAAAATTTGGCTCTACCCGTGCAAGCTCCTTGGAGAGGTTGTTAAATTCTCTCAGGTTTCTGACTTCCATTGAATAAGACTTTGATTTGTCTGTGCTTAGTCCTTAGCTGGGTACCAGGCAACCACTGATCTTAACACGCAGAGAATGAGCATCACGTGGGGAAGGCCACTGATAGAAAGCAACGTGTCTAAGCAGACAGAAAAGACAACACTAAGGGGGATAATAGGATTTCATATTTTAAGCTATTTAAAATATCTACACTTCAACATAACCATCTTTGATGGCTGTTCGAAATAAAATATAGAGCTTGCCTAAGGAACATAGAATTTGCAATAAATATACATTATTTATAATCATTTAGATCAATGAAAATCCAATCCACTGAAGGTTCAGTTCAACAGAAGTGAAAAAAGAGTATTTTATAGATGGTAGAAAGACATTCCTGGAAGAAACTGAATGTACGGTAGACTTTATTAAACTTATATGATATAAAAATCTCTCATATCATGGAGAACAAGAGGTCATTTTCAACACTGCAAAGAAATTGTTATAGATCTAAGAGTCTTCACAGAGCTTTCGTGTATAAAGAGCTAAAGACTAATGCAATGAATACTCTCTTTGATACTGAAGTGTGAATGGTCAGGAAGTGTGCATCACCAATTTCAAAAGCTTCTCACTGAACTGAATAAACCCAGTGGTGCATATGAACTGAAGAGTGCCAACAAAATCTACAAAGAAAACACTTTCCAGTTTCTTCAGGTAAGTTTCTCCTGCCCCTCCACGTCCTTCATCTAGGTCCTCTGTCGCGCCTATGACCCTGGCTGATTCACACTGACAGTATTTCTGAGACAGCGTCAGTTCTTCTGCCTCAAGAGCACCTTACTGGAGTGTTCCAGGCACTGGTGATGATATGGGTAACTTGTGAGTTTATGAGAAAGTAGATGTGGGCAACAGAGTTGGTACTGAGATGTCATAATGAAACGGCACTGAGTCGTACAGAGCACATTTTAAGCTCAAAAGAATGGGCAGTGAGATAATTCTGGAGTAGACAGACGTGGAAGACTTCTTGAGGATAAAAGATATATAGGAAATACTAAAGGATACTCACTTCCCAAGACGGAAGATATACAGAAACATTAAATTCACTAGAGAGAACCCTCAGAAGCAGTTCATCTCCTTCAGAGTAAAAAGCCTGAACATTTGCTGCCAGAGTCTCTTCCCCAACCCTCTGCTACCCTTCGGCAGCTTTGACTTTCAGTGATCGTTTTGTGTCAGTGGGCACTCCTCTGTGCCTACACGGCATCCACATAAAAACATGAAAGAGACCATGGATTCAGTCAGAGTCTAGATTTAGTTCAGTGGAATTAAAAGTAAATACATTTGATAATGCAGAAATAACTCTTCATTGTTCTTTTCAACTTTTATATCTCAATGGAATATGTAGATGATGTTAAGAAATTTTACCTAGCCGATGTGGAATCTGTTGATTTTTTAAATGCTGTAGAAGAAAGTAGGAAGAAGATTAATACCTGGGTGGAAAAACAGACCCATGGTAAGTAAGGGTGGGTCACCCATTACACAATGCTTGAGTACCTTGGATTGAGCCTGTGTCTGACCCAGTGGTTGGGTGCTGAGGTGGGATGTTGAGACAGGTTTGGGGAGAGGATGGAGGAGCACCCTGGTGGTGGGACGGCCTGAGTAAGCATGGAGAGTAAAAGGGGAGCCAGCGGGGACTCCCAGAAAGCCAGCTGTGATGTATCAGAGCTGACTTGTGTTGTGCGAATGGCCCTGGGTCACAATTTCCTTGTGGATTCCAGTCTCTGCTCAGTCCCCTTTCACATCACATCCTTTCACATGAACTAGAACCAGTCTTATATTAGGAACCTGTGCTAGCCAACTTTCCATGGCTGTGAAAAATACCTGGCTAAACAACGTAGGGAGGAAAGATTTATTTGGGTTCATGGAGTCAAAGTTTCAGGCCATGCTTAGCAAGTTCTGTCTTTTTTACAGCCATGGAGAGGTAGAATGGGCATGGCAGAATGTTGTAGCAGAGGAAGGGTGCTCACTGCATGGAAGCTTGGATGAAGAGAGGAAGGGTTAGAAACCAGCATTTTTCCCAGGTTCACATTTCTATGGTTCATGTGCTTCAACTAGGTTCCATATTCTGTATCCATCAGCTCAGAGTAATGCTGATAAATTATGATTTGATAGATAGAGTAAACTTCCCATTAATAAAAGCCTTCATTATCCTGACACTTCCCAAAGCCCATCCGCATATGAGCTTTCTACACCATAACCTTTGGAGGCAATGTAATATGATCCCAACCATAGCAGCACTTTGAATTCTATCTAATTATAGTGTTCCCTTTGCTAATAAACATACAGCCCTCATGTAAACCACACTTCACACCAGGTAAACTGGCACTGCCTGGATCACATCTTTACCCATCCCGCCCACGAAGGTAATGTTATCGGGGACCTGGCCAAGATCCCCACCTACCTGCATGAGGGGTAAGCCTAAAGGATGTTACAAGAAACAGAGAAAAATTCAGTAATGCAGGCAGGGGGGCTATAAGGTCATTACCTCAGGATGGTTAGAGGCACAGACACTTTAAGCAGCCACTACTTATTGTGTGTATACAGTGAGAGGAGGGCCAGTGGAATATTGAATGTCCGGGAAGACTCAGAGATCCATAACTCAGCAGCCACAGATAATCCTGGGCTGACTCAAGAAGGTGCAGATAATCCCAGCTGAGGATCTTGCCCTAGACTGTTTTCAATCTTTGTGGTTTTAGTTTAGTGATAGTGGGTGAGAAACGATGGCCTATTCTTGAAGAATTAAAGGGAAATCTCAAAAGGATGATACTGACAATCTCAAGCCTCACAAACTATGAATTTGTGATCCCCAATATTCACAAATGTAATATCCATCCATGGCTGAGAGCTTAACAAAGCCAGTGCATGGTCACCTCCTTTATCTCCTACCTCCAACACAAGCCAAGCTCATGGCAGGCAGTTCCACAGGAGAATAAACAGCAGATGCCCCCAGCAGTAGTTTTCGTCAGCAGGTCACAGAGGTTTCATTTATCCTGCTCAGGCAACAACTCCTAAAGTGCGATCAAGCCCTATCTCCTCTGAGTAGTGCACCCCAAGTTGGAATACTGGAGAGGAAGCTGGACAGGGAGGAATGAGAGAGAAACTGAAAGAGGAGATGAAAGCCGTTTGGGGTGCTCTTTGAAATGACTGTGGTCACCCAGAGACAAACAACCTGAGACTGTTTTCTACTCAAGCCCTGGTATCTCCATCAGAGGTAATTCTGACACTGATGGAATGAAGAAGGCTGCACTAAGTGAAGGGGGCTACCAGTCCCTAAAGTAGTCACTTCTGTGAATAATTAATAATCAGCCGCAATGTATCTTTCAAACAAGCAAACCCTGCCTTTCTTCATAGATCTTTTCTTTTGTCTTAGAAAAGATCAAGGACATATTTCCTGAGAGGTCTCTTAAGAATGATACTCAATTGGTTCTGGTGAATGCAACCTATTTCAAAGGGCAATGGGATCTGAAATTTAAGGAAGAAAATACCACAGAAGAAAAGTTCTGGCTGAACAAGGTATTGCTTATGTTGTATTGTCTTAATGCAACGTAGTTTCATGGAGAAAGCTAATATACATCTGTGATGGCTATACCACTATAGGTAAAATTAAAATGTATCACGAGTATTGTTTCACTATTTTATTCTTGAAAATTTATTTAGTTAGGTGTACGAGAAGAAAATGTTTACTTGACGTTTCACTTATTACAGGATAGGAGCAAATCTGTGAAGATGATGAGACAAACCAATCAGCTAAAATTTGCTGCCTTGGAAGATGTACAGGCCAAGATTCTAGAAATACCTTACAAAGGCAAAGCTCTGAGCATGGTTGTGCTGCTGCCAGATGAAGTAGACGGCCTGCAGAAGGTACGATTTGCACTGAAATGTCTTCTTTCTATGGTCCAAGAACAGAATTACTTTTAAATCACCAAGAGAAAATTTAGGAGAAAGTTGTCTCAAAAGGAAAATTTCAACAAAGCAATGATCACTTACCTTTTTATTACAAATATTTTGCAAATATTTTGTCTACACATGCTAATCAACAATTAATTAATAATTGAGTAGATGCATTAAGATTCAATTTGATGCTATGAAAAGACAAGTGTATACTTGGTGCAGAGAAATGATAGTAATGTGGGAAATTTTAGAAATATTACTAACAAAAATTAAAAATAAAGCTACTATAACTAACATTTGCAATAAAGAATGAGTATCCTAAAATCAAGTGCATTCAAAATGACACATATATTAGATTGGTAGCCTAGGGAGTAATGATATATAGTTGATTTTGAACAAAAATATTGTAACGACAACTTTCAATGCAGCTATATGCATATGTAAATGTATCATCAAATAAATATATACTCTGGACTGTTATTTCTGCTTCCTAGATTAGTATCACATAAAATGCATCATCTGTACATGAAATGTTTTGCTAGACTATAGATTTCCATGTATTCTATTCAGTGTTAAAATGTTGTAATTGACTACAGTTCATCATGTCAATTGCACTTTTCCCCCTATTTTTAGCTTGAAGATGAACTCACTGGTGAAAAATTAATGGAGTGGACAAGGCCACAGAATATGCACCTGCTACAGGTGCATTTGTACTTACCTAGGTTCAAAGTGGAACAGAGCTGCAATCTCAATGACGTATTGAAAGACATGGGAATAGTAAAAGCCTTCAGTCCACTGGATGCTGACTTTTCAGGCATGACCAGAGGTGGGGGTTTAGTGGTGTCTCAGGTCAAGCACAAGTCCTTCGTGGAGGTTAATGAAGAAGGGACAGAAGCTGCAGCTACTACCGATGTTACAATTGGTATAACTTCAGCACCATATACACACTTCCTTTGTAATCACCCTTTCTTATTTTTCATCAAAGAAAATGAAAACAATGGAATCCTCTTTATGGGCAGAGTCTCTTCCCCTTAAACAACATTTCTCTGTCACTCTTTGGGGGAAAAGTTCACACTTGTTTCAATAAATTGATGACTGCAAGCAATTGATTCTCTTGGCTCATTTTTTCTCCAAGCTTATGGAAGTCAATGTTTGAAATAACAAGATTTTCTGTTTCTCTTTCTGTAGATACATATAGATCCACAGTTTTTCCTATGAAAAATTCTCATGAGGTCAAATGTGCAGTGTGAAAATAACACAATATTTCAATAACCTACATTCTAAATTTGACATATGGCTTTGTTTTTGACCTATTTTAAATTAAGAAGAACAAATCGTATTTCTCTTGAAACTCCTTAACTTCAACTCCCACACTGATTTTAAATATAGTGATAATAGGGATCACTCTTCCATTTCTAAATACTGAGATTTTATAAAATACGGTATCAACAAACTAATGACCTATTCAAATGAACTGCTGATTTACATTTTTTCATTCAACAAAGTGCAAGCACCCTATCACACATAAGAAAGATAAGTTAGAAATGCGTTAGTCAAGGAGCAGTGAAGTGGTGGATTAGAGACATTCAGAACCTATGTCCTGCTCCAGAAGACTGAAGCCAATTAAGTGGTGTAAATCCCCATGTTGAGGTTGGGATTCCTAGGAATTTCCAGAGCACACATGGAGAGAGTCAGTGCCCAGGTGAAAGCCAGACTATTGGTGTTTGGAAAAATAAGAGACATGGAGGGCCAGGGATATAGCTCAGTGGCACAAGCACTTGCCTGACAAATGCGAGACCTTGAGTTTGATACCCAGGAGAAAAAAACTGTGAATTATGAGAGGGGGGGGGGAGAGAAATGGAGTACCCTGACACAGAGTGCTCTACTGCTTAGTGGAGGAGAGGAAGTACCTGCGTGTGACTGTAAGTGACAGATTCTCTGTCATCTGCACAGAGTCCAGCACAGAGCAGACAAGCGGTGTGAAGAAACAGGAACCTGGGATCTGCATAAGGACCTGGTGCTGGTAGACGGTCTGTGGATACTTCCCAGCTTGCCTTAAGAAGGAGCTCACAGTTTGAACTCATTGCTTGAGAGATCAGAAGCCCCTGCATTTTCTACTGCCCAGGTCCCAACAGCTCTATTTGCTGACCTAAAGGGCATGCATGAGAGAAACAACCAAGTGTCACCCAAGATAGTGACCAACACAAAACCTCTGGGAACTACAGGTGGGGAACAGTGAAATCAGAGATGTAAGAAGAGAAAAGTGCTTTCATGAAAAATTGGTCTCTCAACCTCTGTGACACAGACCAAGATAAACTGTGGCGATTCCTGTGCGGCTGCATTAGGGAGCACGTTGCCTGAGACTGGCAGCATTTGTTTCTCCTGACTCCTCACCTGTTACAGATTCCCTTGATGGGTGCCTTCCTTCACAAGCAGAGACTCTCAGATGATTCTCCCCTGGACATGGACGTCTGCCAAGCTCCAGAGCTCTTACTTCTGGGACCAAGGGGTCATAGCCTGATGAGCCCACATCTTTGCAGGGATAGAGAGGCTCCTAGGTCCATTCCTGATCCCTGTCCCAGTATTGAATACAGAGGCTTAAGAAATGAACATAGCCATGTGGCAGACCTCTTTCCTTAGAAATTAAAATAGAAAACTGAATACAGCAAAAGAACAATGGCTTATAAATGGCAGGGTGAGGAAAAGAATGAACCATGTTGCTTGGAATCATGGTATGTGGTTATGGAAATGAGTAGATATCCATAAGACAGTGTTTAGGGGCATGAAGTTACTGTGAGAAATCCATATGTCACCTAAATCAAAGAGGAAAAGACCAGTTGTCAGAAAAGTGAAAGTCTACATTGAGGTTTCATGGCAATGAAGTTAGAAT
>PVLD010035280.1:0-11927 GCA_004027595.1 Dinomys branickii | reverse complement strand
CATGCTGTGAGTTGGAAGGCAGCACTGCTGATTGGGACTTTGATCGCATGGCTTCATATTCAGTCCCTGCAGCCCCATCTTCAGGCAGCCATGAGCTTTCATTGGTGTTTGTAAAAGCACAGGATTTGTAAAAGCACAGTTGCTGGGCCCTTCCCTCAACATCTCTGACCCCATGCATACAGAGGGATGGGGGACAGCTCCAGGCCACACCCAGGAGCTAGTGTCCTACAGAGCTGTCACCAGTGAGCCAAATGTGAAGGTGTAAGTGGGGTTATGTCACCTCGCCCAGCCCAGCAGAGCCCACTCTTGCTCTCGCAGCACCCGTCCTCACAAGGTCTGCAGCCTGGCCCTGCAGTCCATGTAGAAGGTGCCTCTGTGTCCTTGGTCACATTCCCCCAGGGCCACTGCTAAACAGAGAGCACTGAATTCGTGGTTCTGTGGCCTGGACAGACTCTCAGATGATTGGTCCATTGGCTCATGTTGTCCCAAACCTGTGTGAGCTGTACAAGGGAGCCGGGGGCCTGGGCTGAGTCCATCCTCTTCTGCATTGACTGTGGTCTTGGGGACCCTGTCTGCATGGGCACTGGCCTCTGTGCCTGGTGCTCTGCTCTTGGTCTTCCCTGTGAGGCCATCCCACATCCTACAGAAGCTGTCACAGTCTATGGCCACCTGCAGTTTTCCCCGCTGCATCATGGGCTCACTGTGCACAACAGGGGTGCCAGGTCATCAGGCAGCCACTTCACACTTCAGGATAAAAATAGCTGTGCTGCAGTACTGATGCAGCACGAACATGTTGCAGATAGTGCATGTGTCCATGGCTCATGTCCGAGCACACTTGGGCCCTGGGGAAGCCCCTTCAGTGTGACACTAATTCCAGTTGCTTTGTCCTTGGCTACCTGTCCATGGCTAACAGGGACTGCACCTTCTCACTCCCTAGCTGTCACCCACTCTGGGCTCTAGCACACCCTGCCTTCCTTGGTTTTGTATGGTGGCAGCATCTTGGTCAGAGCCAGGAGCTTGTCCATGTGGAGCATGATCGAAATGGATATGACACATGACCACTCAGGCCAGCCACTAGCCCAGGTGTGTGTTCCAGTAGGCTGAGGCTAGCTGTAGGCAGACAAAGAACAGCTGTGGGGCCCTGAGATCTTGGTGGGTCTCCTACTTAGAAAGTAGTCTGGCTCTGTCTGGCAGAAGATCACTAGGAGAAAGCCAGGTGGTGGCTATATAGACAGCTCCACTTCTTTAAGCCCCTGCAGTGGCGTGGGACACAGCCAACACTGATGCTATCTCATCCATTGAAAGAGACACCAGCAGCACCTGAGTCCATGTTGCCCAGCCTCTCTTGTTGGCCTTCCTGCCCCAGCCTAGACTGTGGGCTGAGTCCCCCAAAGAGGCCCAGGCCATCATTATTTCCTCCCAGGGCTATGGAGGAAGTGGCCTCCACAGGAGGTGCTGTATGGGGAGGCAGGGCCTTGTCCTGTCTGTTCCTTCTAGGGAAGGGTAGTGACTGAACACACTAGGCTGTTCCTGAGGGGAGGCCTGGGCACGAGCATCACCCTGGAATAGACCCTGTGGTTTCTTTGAGGTGATGGTTGTGCTTCTGTTGCTCAGACCTAGAACTTCAAAAGGGATCCAATGTCTAGATGTGGATGTAGTGAGTGACACTGCCCCTAGCTGGGGCACAGATGTAGCTGGGATGGGCCAGGTCTTCTCTCCTCAGGCACCTTGTCATACTCTGCTGCCCACCCGGGCTGCATGCTTGGGAGACCTTGCCAGAGGTGCATGGCTGGACCATGTGATGAGATACCCAGTGCTGGAGAGGACAGTGTGTTTCCTGGAGTTTGATTCTGGTCATCTCTTTGACCAAGGTGTGGTTCTGTCTGGAGCTGGTAGAAGTTGGTGGCATGTGTTCCTGTTGACATAAGGCGAGCCTCTCTGGGCATCCCCGAATGCCAGTGTTTGATCAGGCACAGGCTGAGTTCAAGGCTGCCCTGCTGGTCTTCAGATGTGGACATCAAGGTCGGTCAGAGCAAGCAACTGCTGCTCACTGTCCTTCGGTGCCAATGGGCAGAGTGGGGGCAGCCGGAGCATATTTAATAGTTTCTTTCAATGTATACCTCGGGTTGGAATTGCTGAGTTATAGGTTATGCAGATGTAATGCAGTTGTTAAACTTTAAGGAAATAGCAAATTGTTTTGTGAAGTCACTTTACAGTTTTCATTCCCACTGTCTGTATGGACAAGATTCAGTTGATTTACTTCCTTTCCAGCTCCCAGTGCTGCCAGAGTTCTTCATGTTTGCCAACCAAATGGTTGCAAAGCGATATTTCGTTGTTGGTCCTGATTTGCATTTTCCTAATTACTAACCATATTAATTACCTGTCTGTGTGTTTGCTGGCCGTGTGCGTTTCCTTTTCTGGAAGAAGTCTGTTTGCATCTTTGCCTGTTTTGCTTCTGTGTTTGTTTTTTTCTTATTGCTTTGTAGGTGTTCAGTGTGTTCCAGAGACTGATCAGGTGGCAGGGGTTTGTGCACTTGCTGAGCTCCTCTTGTGGGTGACACATTGGGGGCAGCATCCTGAGCAGAGTGGAAGGGTTATTTATGTGTCTGAGAGCAGACAGGCAGCTTGGTCCTGGAGCCCTTCTCTTCTGGTTTGTTCTGTGGGTTGCCTTCTGTGTCCACAGGCCCCTCAGACCTGGGTAGAGGGCCCCAGAGGAGGAAATCCAGCTGTCGCTCCCTCCCCAAGCCCAGCTGTGTAGGGGACAGAGGGAAGAGACAGAAATGCATCATCTTGCCTCTCACAGCCCTGCCTGCAGAAGGCTGCTGCTGTGGGCAGGGCTGGCCTTGGGTCTGCAGGAGTGGCCTCCTCTCCTCCAAGTACCTATTTGTGGTCAGCATTTATAGACAGAGCCCATGGTGGCTGGCACAGGGCAGGGATGTTCCCTTGGTGGCCATCCCTGCCTCTCTCCACATATCAGTCCCTGCCCAGGAGAGGGGCCCCCAGCAGTGCCTAAGAGCGCCACAATATGCCCTTAAGGTGTTAGCTCATCTTGGCCTGATGGCAGTTGTCTCTGGAGGCTGACCACACCTGTGAGCCTCAAGGAACTTGAGGTACTGGGCTATAGCTCTTCCATGGTGACCTCTGCTGAGCTTTCCCAAGGCATGAACTCCTGTCATTAGGCTGGCCTTATGCTGGCCGTGTGCTTCCAGCAGAGGCCAGGCAGTACAAGGATGTGGTCCCAGCACAGAGCTGATTGACACCTGCCCCCAAGGCTATGGCCCAACATGGTGCTCATGGTGCTCTTAGTCAGGAGGACTCCACCCTTGGCTGGATGGTCAGGCCCTCCCTCCTTTCTCAGCCTGAGTCCAGAGGATGTAGGCCAGGCCTCACTCCCCTTTCCCAGGTCCACCTCCAGGTAGCCATGTCGAGGAGCTGCAGAGATTATCTGGGACTCAGGCAACTTCCCCACAGTATGCACCTGCTGGGGGAGATATGTTGTTTCCTTCTTTGCTGCCTGGGTGCAGAGCATCCTATCCCCAGTACTTTCCATCTCATCCTGTAACTGGGGGGCAGGGTTTGGGATGGAATTTGGGTTTTCGTGTTTCCCGGCTGCCACTTCGCCAATCAAGGGGGCCCTAGGCCTGTCTGGGGTGGCAGCTCAGCCCTGCCCCACCTGGTGCCTTGCCTGCCACTGAGCAAGGAGGGGTAGCCACAGTGGGTTGTGAGGAGAGAAACAGGCATGAGTCTTACCAACAGCCCTGACTCTCTTGGTCCTGTCTTGCAGGCTCAGCTGTCACAGGCCCTGGAGGAGCTGGGAGGCCAGAAGCAGAGAGCTGACATGGTGAGTCCAGCAGTGGTGTCCACAGGTTTCCCACATGGCTGAAGGCAGCAGATCTAGGCCACTATGAGACCTGGGTCTCTCAGCAGGAGCTCCAGTGTGGCCCCTGTCAGTATGCATCCTGCAGGCATGAGCCTATGACCTCTTCTCTGTGGTTGACCCCAGTTCTTCTTTTCCCAGTGAGGTTACTGCCCACGCATATGGTGTGGCAGGTGTGAGCCCTTGCTAGAGCACAAGGAGCCAGGTGGGTGGTGCTCAGTGGCCTGATGTCAAGCAGCACCTCCGGGTAGTTTGAGGAAGCTGCAAGGAGAGTTCCACCCAGCCCAGCTATGGAAAGTCAGGCCAGGCAGGGCTGGGCACATAAGGAGAGGCTTTGTAGAGCTCTGCCACATTGGCTCTCCCCTCAGTAGCACCAAGGGACATTGTCACCCTTGCAGACACAGCCATAAGTAACACGTGGTCCTGCCCTCATGGCTCACATGTGGTAAGTATGAGTATTTCGCTGTAAGTCAATAACAAGATGTCATTTAAGACAACTTGCAGCTTGGGGAAAGGATGAGGGGAACTGGCCGTGTGTAGAAGGCCTAGAGCTGAGGCCCAAGTGACCTGAGCTGGTGGCAGGAGGGCACAGAGGGAACCAAAGCTGGGACTGGAAGGGACTTGGAAAGGCCAGGGTGCAGCCATGCAGGCCTGTGCTCCCCCAGTGAAGGTATGATTTCACTAGGAGAGGAGGCAGCCACCCTTCCTGAGCTCAGAGAACCCAGGCCTGTCTTCACTGCACTTTCCCAGGTCTACTCCATGATAGCCATATTGAGGAGCAGGAGAGATGTTCTGGGATTCAGGCAACCTTCCACAGTATGCACCTGCTACTTCTGTTCTTTAGAAGATGGCCTGGCTGCTCTGTGCACAGGGGCTGTTGGAACAAGGGACCAGGACAGGGCATTGTTAAGCAGGTCATATTTGAAGAAGGTAAATGCAGGCTCCATAGAGAATATGAGGGCCAGGAACCCAGGTCAGTGCTGCAGTACGAGTGGAGGGGATGTCGGGCCTGCTGGACACTAGGCCAGAGCTCCTGAGTTGGGGCTGGTGGGTCAGACTTGGCCCTGGACCTTTGCATGGTGTTTCTGTCCTCTAGGGTACGGGAATGGAGAGTGGAATGGCTGCCAGGTGGAGCTGTGTGAGTAGCAGAGAGTCCTTGGGTATAGAGCAGCATCCGAGGTGGTCTGGGTAAGGGCAGGCAGAACTGGCTCCTGGTGTGGACAGCCCTGCCCAGGGGTTGGCTGTGGACTTGCAGGAGAAGGGCAGAGGCTGGGCAGCAAGGTGGGTCCTGGGAGAGTAGTTGCCTTGATGAGCAAGGGAAAGCAAGCTGCTGTGATGGGGGCTGGGACAAGGACAGGGCTGCAAGCTGTACACCATGGTCTCTTGGTGCCAGGAGGAGGAAGGCAGTGACAGCGCACAGCTGTCCACAAATCCCCCTCTGGACCTTCCTCCCCCATTTCGGTGCTGGTACCGCCCTCCACAGTCTCCAGAGCTCTCCTCCCACATTTGCTGTTGGCACCACTCTCCTTGTCCTGTGGGTAGCCTACTCTGTCTTAGTCCCTGGCCTCTCCATGCTCTGCCCTCATTAACTGGGCCCTGCAGGCTTCTCCAGCAAGGGCCTGTTCAGTGTTGACTTTGGGGAAGCCACAGGTAGGGTTGACGGAGGGGTTCCTTGAGGACAGGCACATCATTTGCACAGCCCAGGGAGACCCTGATGTTCAGAGTGTCACCATGCATGGCTTCCTCAGTGTTGACCTGAATTGAAGCGTGCCCAAGGGCCATGTTTTCATAATGTGCACGAGGCAAGAAGAATTAGAAATGAGTTGTGCTAAGCACATGCCAGACCTATGGCGCTATGGCTGAGCAGCTGGCTGGTTGCTTAGGGCTGTCCTTGAGTTTAGATCCCCCACTTTGCTGCAGAAACTCAAACGCCTTGAACCTGACTCCCTTGGGGCTTTGGAAAATCACTGGCCCTAGGCCCCTCCCTGGGGAAGTGGGAGGCCTTGGCCCTTGGGGGCTGTGGGTGCTTAGTGGGATTAGCTCCTGGCTCACCTGCCTCTCCTCATCTCTACCCCCCTCCCCCACACATTTCTGCTCCTGTGTGAAATTCCTGAGCTTTGAAGTACTGACCCACTGCAGCCATTGACTTGGGATGGGAGGGGCCCTGGGCAAGGTGGTGATTTTACTTCTGCCCGATCACTGTCAGGTTGGGAACACCTGTTCTAGGGTTTGTATCCTTTTGTGCAGAAGCAGGCCCCCCCCCCCCCGCGACCTAGCTTGCCAAGGGTCTTCAGATACCCAGTAGAGGCTTTTGATGAAATACTATTATTCTCTGACCCTGAGGAAATGGCTAGCATGTGTGGTGCCTCATTTCTAAGCTGACTCATGGCTGGCCCCAAGATGAAGTGCCTCTGTTGCAGACAGATGGGACACCAGCACGTTGGGCGGGTTTCTGCAGGCTTGTTTTAGGATGGGGCTGTGGTATTCTCTCTGCCATATTTTTTAAACCCCAGGTTTTTCACACTGAGCTATGTCCCCAGCCCTTTTATTATTTTTTATTTTGAGAAAGGGTTTCTCTAAGTGTCTTAAGTTGCCCAAGCTAAGCTTGAACTTGTGATCCTTCTCCTTCAGCCTCCCATAGTGCTGGGATTATAGGCATGTGCCACTGCAGCAAACCCTCAGCCAGGATTTTCATCTCTAACTTTATGCTGGGTCTACCCCTTACTTCACATTCTTCATTTCACTTCTTTCCCTATGGTAGGGGTGTCCGGAAGGGAACTGTCAGAGCAAGGGGCACCTAGCCCTGGGAAGTGGGGCTCAGGGGAAATCCTCCACAGAAGCAAGGCATCACGACCCATCTGCCAGCCCACAGCCCTTGCCTACTGTTTCTTCATACAGCTAGGAGAATGGGGAGAACTTTAAATGTCTTTAGCTAATTGCTGAAGACAAGACAAAGGCAGTTTGACTTTCTGTTATTAATTAGCAAATCACACTAATTAGTAAGCATAAGAAAGGTTCATGCTTTTTTCTTTAAATGCAATTAACGTAACAAGGGGAAATGTCTGGGCCATACTTGTGTCGTTAACACACCTCACCCTAATTAGATATGGCCAGCAGTGGCTGGAGAAATGGGTTTTTTGATTACAACTATAAAAAACCCTCAAACACTTTATATACTTCAGGGAGTGAGAACTGGAGACCTAGTTTCTGATGTAAGAGGCATTACACCCCCTACAACTTGGTGTAATTAAGCAGTCATTTTCCTGCATGCCTGTTTTTCATCCAGGAGGCTCCTTCCCCTTGCACTGGGGGAACCCAGTGGTAGATCTGCCCTAAAGAAGGACAGACCATGCCTGTGTACCAGCTAACCTTTTCTGTTGTAGGCTGTCCAGGTCCCACTGCTCTGTGCAGAGAAGGACCAGCCCTGGGGACCTCCCACATGCAAGAGCCTCTCTCACAGAGAGATCAGGTTTGTCCTCAGTGGCCGGCACTGTGTGCAAACCTGGCAGGACTGGTCCCACACAAGTAACATTGTGACACCGTGTCCTTGCTAGAACTAAGGACAAGCTGGGCAGGTAGAGCAGAAGTAGGCTGTTTTCAGCTCTGTGACCATATCTGTGTGGGCCCTGCCCATGAGCGTGCATGCCAGCCCACCCTCTACTACCCTGAGTTCTAAGACCACTGCCTTTTCCCTCTGCACCTCCACTTAGTGATCTATGCTAGGACTGGAGAACTTGGTTGGTGGTGGGCATGTAAGAAGTTGATGTGGAGACCATGGGGCTCTTCTGCAGGCTGAGGATCATCTCCTGGTTTGAGAACCAGGTCACCTCCTGCCATCCCAGCATGTCTGTCCCTAAGGGCCCCATGTGTAAATGTCCTGAGCCAGGAGAGGCTTACGGGGACAGGATGTCCCCAAGTGGGTCTCAGGTCTGAGACTGCAGCCTTCTGCCACTGGCCTCCCAACCTGGGTACAACCTCTTGTGTATCAAGAGGTGCAGTGCCCCACCTTAGAGCCGCCTGCATCCTGCATGGGCTGGGCCCTCCTTGCATCAGGCCTATGGACAGCCTTGCTGTGTGACCTCAGTGAGCCTCTACAGGAGGAATGATGGGCCTCAGAAGCCTCATAAGGCCTGTGAACATGCATTTAAAAAGACCCAGCTATTTGATAAAGCATTGCTAAGCAACACCAAGGTCTCATCACAGCTGGTGTGGGGCTCTCTGCCTTCACATGGTGAAGTTTCCACTTTACCTTCAATCTAATTCTGAAGGTGCCACCAGCGAGGCACCCTGTGGGGTCAAGGGTAGGTATCGGTGTAAATGGGTTGACTTAAGCGCATTTACCTTTGAGATGAACTTGTCTAGTTCGCTGAGCTTTGCTCTGAGGGATCAGGACCGCTTGATGGCTTCATGGCTCAGGCCAGTCTTGCTGCTGTAACAAAGTGCCACATACTGGGACAGCCTAAAGCCATAGAAATTTATGGTTCAGTTCTGGGGGCGGGAAGCCTAAGACCCAGGTACTGCTTAGTTCCGTGTTGGGGAAGGGCTGCTCCTTCTTGCTGTGCTTCACATGGTGGAGACTGTCAGGCCCTCTGTGAGGTCCCTGGTTCTGTTTGTTAGACCCCTCCTAATGCCACCCTTTGGGTGAGATTTCCACATTTTGCTCTGGAGGACACAGTTGTTCACCTAAACAGTCTTTTCCTCCTACTACTGTGCGCGCCTGGCTCCATCCTTCTATAGGGAGGTCTTCACCCAGGCCCTCAGAGCCTGGTGTGGCCTGCTGTGCCGTGACTCCTGGGTCCTTGCCCTTCTCTAAGCACACCGTCCCTCTCACTCTTCTGTGTGACACCTTATGCTGTTCCTGTCTCCTGGAATGTCCAGCAGAACCTGGTTTCCCCTCAAAACCAGCTGCTTCCTTTTTTCTCTGCCTTGCTACCTTCTTGGCAGGCATGTGCTTTTCAGGCTTTGTGTGACATGTGATTGCCATAATTACTCTTGTTATTGTCTTTGTCCTGGATGCTGAGCTCCAAAGAACAGACAGTACTTGCTAGTGAACCCTGCCTGGAAACCTAGACTGTCCTCACACTGGTTTCTTCTGTCCTTTGCTTCACTGGGTTTTATTTTAGAGATTCTCACCCATCTCTTGTTAGGTTTATTCCTGGGTGTCTTACAGTTCCTGTTACTTGTACATTGCTCTTCTATGGCCTATTTTGGGGTCAGGGGTGGGAGATGAGACTTGGAGTAGAGAAAATCCCTGTGAATTCCACCCCATGAATCTTGAAAAGATTTAGCCTATAATAACCAAAAAAGGGAATTATCGTTAAAAATTATGGGAGTAATTCTAGTAGGGGAGAGTCTTGCCCTCACCCTAGTTCTTCTAGGTATAAGATGTAGATTTCTGTGTTTTCCATCTGAAATGTCAGCTCTCTCCAATTGCTCTGTCCCTCAGGGCCTCCCTGCCCCCTGCTGTTCTGGAGCCAAGGCACAGCTGGCTCAGTGCTCCCTGCCTTTTGGCTACCTGGACTTTCTTACCCTGATGGTCTGGTGCTGTCCCCTGGGAGCTTGGCCTCTCAGCTGCCAGGTGGGGCTCTGAAGGTGCTTCTAAGTGATAAGCTGGCCTTCCAGGACAGGATCCCCACTGTGCCGTGCACTGTAGCTGCCCTTCTCGCCTAAGGATGTGTTCCCCACTTGGGTGATTGGCGGCACTTCAGGAGGTGCCTGGATGAGCTTTTGCTGCCTGCTGGCCTTTAGTACAACTGTTTCCTCTAGACTGGAGTGAAAGCAGGGGAGAGGCTCAACTTGGGTCCCTCCATCCCCTCACTGCCAAGAAGCGGTGGCTGCTCCAGAGAGCTTCCTACGTGCTGATGGGACTGGAGAACAGAACAGTAGCCTCTGTCTGGGGTTTCCACCCTGATCTCGGCAGCATTTCTGTAAGACCTGAGACATCTACCCAGACTGGGTTCTAGAGAACCTGGTGCTGCCAGAGAGTCCTCTGAGCCCTGGACCTCAGTGCCATCACCACCGTCTGTAATCACTGGCACAAGAGGAAGGCTCATACCTGTTGAGTGAATAAAAGATGAGATGGCACAGGCTCACTCCAATGCCTGGCTGCTGCCAAATGATTAAAATTGCTGTCAAGGTGGAAAGAGCAGGTTACCCAGCTCCCCTGCTTTGTGGTATTAGGTCAGACCCCCAGGATCAAACCATGCATCCTCTCAAATTAAACCAAAACACACGTCTCCATTTAAGAGCTATACCATGCCAGGCAGTTGGCCATAAGCACTATTAGCATTTAAGTTCCATGAAGCTTTCGAGCTAAAAGTGAAGCTGGTGGGAGGGGCCCTGGCATCAAGGGGCCAGGCCTCACCAAGTAGGGCAGCTGCCAGGGGTCTGTGTTCTGCATGGGCTCATTGCAGTGGCCCTCACAGGAGCCTAGCCTTGGTTCTTTTGCTGTCTGGGTTTTAAGCCTGCTATGAGGTACTGGGTGAGCTGTCTTAAAGTTTAGGGCCCCACCCCAACCCAGAGGCCTGCGCTTAGACTTGGCCCTGCTTTCTGCTCCTGCTGCTCCCCACCTGAAACTCAGAAGTTGTTCTCATCTCAGTCACAGTGGCCATCAGATTCTATGAAGAACATCAAATCAGTTCTGTGAGATCCACAAAAATTCATGACCTCTAGCCGGACCATCAGAAATAAAGACATAAATTACCAATATCTGGCAGGAGTAAGAGCAGAAACAAGCACTTGTGCTTGCTGCTTATTTTGGTCGAGGCTATCCTGGGGGGTGTGCAGTGGTGCTTTGTCACTGGGGCTTTCTCTCCAAGCACTCACTGGCCACTTGTGCCTTTTTGTTGGAAAACTCTTAAAGTCCTTTGCCCTTATTTAAATTAGGCTGACTCTTTGTTTTTGAGTTGTAAGAGTTCTTTATATATTCCAAATACTAGAATAGTTTGCTAATGTTTTTCCTCATTCTGCAGATTATCTTTTCCACTCTCCAGATGTCCTTTGGGGCACTATTTTAGTTTTCGTGAAGTTCATTTTATCTACTTCACTGTGGCTGTGCCTTGGTGGCATGTCTAAGAAGCCATTGCCAGATCCAAGCTCAAGAGGATTCACTCCTATGTTTTCTTCTAAGGTTTTGAATTTTAGCTTTTACATCTCAGTTTTGATCCATTTGGAGTTAATTTTTTAATATGGGTCCAACCTCATCATTCTGCATGTGAATGTCCATGTTTGGGCACTGTTTGTTGGAGAGACTGTTTGCCCTGTTCAGCTGTTCAGCGGTCTGGCTATGCCAGTTGAAAAACCAACTGATATTGGTAGTTTTATTTCTGGATTCTCAGTTCTGTCATCGATCTTCATCTTTCCTTATGTTGTTGCCATGTTGTTCTAGTCCCTGTAGCTGTGTACTAAGTTGGTGTGATTCCTTCAACTGTCTTTTTCTTCAAGATTGTCTTGGCTGTTCAGGGCCTCTTGCAGTGCTACTTGAATTTTGGGACATGTTTTTTCCATTTCTGCCAAAAAAAAAAAAAAAGACATTTGGGATTGTGACAGGGGTTGCACTAAATCTGTAGATAACTTTGAAGAGGGTTGCTGTCTTAACAATATTATCTTCTAACCCTGAGCATAGAAAGTCCTTATATTTGTTGATGTAATTTCTTTTGGCAGTATTTTATAGTTTACAGCAGTACAAGTCTTTTATCTTTTTAGTTAAACTTATTTGTAAATATATTATTCTCTTTGGTGAAATGAAATTATTTTCTTAATTTCCAATTCTGGATTGTTCATAGCTAGTCTGTACAAAAGCCACTGATGTTTTTGTGTTGATCCTGTATTCTGCAGTTTTGTTGAATGCATTTATCCGTCTTTCCCTTTTTTTTTTTATTTTAGAAACATAAAAGTACAAAAACATATTGACAAACAGACACCCATTATCATAGAAAATAGTACAATCACAACTAATCTATAGACAAGGTGATATGGTCTCAACAGTAGTTGTTGCTTTATCCATTGATATCTTCGAATTGTAGATGTATGGACCCATATACAGACATGC
>PVLD010035279.1:0-11928 GCA_004027595.1 Dinomys branickii | reverse complement strand
CTGACTAAATTTGCATGTCTGTATATGGGTCCATACATCTACAATTCGAAGATATCAATGGATAAAGCAACAACTACTGTTGAGACCATATCACCTTGTCTATAGATTAGTTGTGATTGTACTATTTTCTATGATAATGGGTGTCTGTTTGTCAATATGTTTTTGTACTTTTATGTTTCTAAAATAAAAAAAAAAAGCTTTAGCACAATGAAATAAGTCACGATAGAGTGAAAAGACAACACAGAGTGGGAAAGAATCATATGCAGTTGTCCTTCAGACAAAGACTTATATTTAGAACATATAAAGAATTGAAAGAATCAGAACCCCAAAATTCATAAAAGGGTTCTGATGTATCTATCATCAATGAAAGTAGAAAATGTATTTTTAAAGGGAAGACTCATGGAGAAAAATATGAATGGACATTAGTAGTATTTTTCCTCAATAAATTGGTGTAGATTATGTTAAAATATTTCTAGGAAGTAGAATTTTTATTAAAATTTCTAAAAATTGCAGTTTTCTCCATTTTTCCTTTATTTTTAATGTTATTGTACCCTAAGTTTCATTGTCCTAAAAGGTAGAAAACTTAATTAAGTGCTGACACCATTAATTTGAAATTTGAATTATTAGAAGTGACAGTAGGCCAAGAAAAGTTAGTGTGAGAAAATGCTGGTACCTATTTGGTAGGAATGAGGTTAATCTCTATTTATAAGCAGATGCTTCAAACAAACAATCTCATTTCAGATTAAATGATTTTTTAGGAATTAATAATTGTTGGTACATTACATATTTTTATCTTCAATGAAGTTGCTCATGTTCACTGGAAGGAAGGTAGCCTCTTTCACAAAAGGTGCTGGAAAAACTGGCTTTCTGCATGCTAAAGACTGAAACTATACCCACATCTATCACCATGCATTAAACTAAAGTCAAAATGGATCAAAGATGTAAATATTAAAACAGAACCACTAAATCTCCTGGAAGAGAAAGTAGGTAAGTGGGCATCTGAGATGACCACACACTTCTCAGATAAAGAAATACAAATGGCAAATAAATACATGAGAAAATGTTCAACATCATTAGTCATTCAAGAAATGCAAATTAAAACAACATTGAGATTTCATCTCATCCCAGTAAGAATGGCTATCATTAAGAAATCAACCAATAACAAATGCTGGCAAGGCTGTGGAGAACTAGGAACTCTTCACTGCTGGTGGGAGTGTAGACTGGTGCAACCACTGTGGGAATCAGTTTGAAGATTCCTCAGCAAACTAGGTCTAGAGGTCCCATTCAACCCAGTTATTCCCCTTCTGGGTATTTTCCCAGAAGATCTGAAAACATCATATCACAGCGATATATATGCACCCATGTTGATAGCAGTGCAATTTCTACTTGCTAAATTGTGGAAGCAGCCCAAATGTCCATCCACTGAGGACTGGATAAAAAAATTGTGGTACTTTTATATAATGGAATACTACTCATCTATAAAGAAAGATAAACTTGAAGCTTGTGTAGGTAAATGGTCGCAATTACAGACCATACTCTTAAGTGAAATAAATCAGACCTTCATGTGTAAGCACCGTATTGTCTCACTAGTGTAAGAACCTGAAAGAGTGAATAAAAACTAGGAGGTATGATAGACATTGTGAAACAAGAGGAAAACGCTCAAAAGTAAAGGGCAACTGGGATGAGGGAAAAGAGAAGAGAAAGAAGGGGTAATTATATATGTATGTATATACAGGATAGCCAACATAGTTGTACTACTGTCTTCAATTGTTTTACTGAAACTAACAGTTAATGATTACTTTAATCAATCTTGCCTGTCTCTGTTTTTCTGAGAGACCACTTGAAGATATCAATACATAATGCAACAACCATTGTTAATTTCCTACCACTTTGTCTGTAACTCTGTATTGTTTGTATTGTTCTTATGCTATTTTGTAAGTGGATGTCTGTTTGTTAATGTTTTCCTTCTTTTATTTTTAAAATAAATTTAAAAAAAGAAAAAGGAAAATAGGTAGAAATCTTGAAGACATAAGTGTAGACAAAGAGTTCATAAATAGAAACCAAACTGCACTGGAAATACTCCAAATAATTTGAACTATATAAAAATAGCCTAAAATGCAGAGGCAAGTTATTAAAAATATTTTAATTGAATTAGAAGAAGGACAGTAATTTTAGTGAAATCTCAGTACATTTAATGATGACCGATACTTGGTGTTTCTCACCTTCATGAAAGGTATAAATACCAATTTAAAAGTTTCAGTGTGAAATGACAGGATAATATTTGAGAATTGATTTAGTAATCAAATAAAGTGATTCAACTCTGCAAAATGAATGTAAACCTGAAATTAATTACTTTGCTGTTTCAGAGAAAGAGCACTAATTTTGTGAATCACTGGATTAAACCACTAAATGTACTAACAAGATAATTCATCCTTGCCTTACAGAGTGAGTAAACCATCCTCTGAGTTATGTGATTGCTGTAGCTGGATAGCTAACCTGAGTATACCGAACTGTTCCCTCGGATACCGCGATGGCCTTCTTTCCTAACCCGCCTAGGACCCTGCCACCCTCTGATTCTTCATCCCTGGCATAAGGCGACACTTACAGGGAGATGGGAGGTTGGGGGTCAGCGCACCTCAGAAGAACTTGCAGTTTTAAGTTAAAGATCTCATTATCTCATTTCTCCGCAGGCCTGTACTTTTCAGTATTTGTAGAAAGGTGACAGGATCCCGTGGGGCAGGATAGAACCATGAAATCCTCCGGGGAACATTTCAATTGTCTATTAATTTTCTCTTGCTTTCAGCTGGATCACTGCCATCTTGAGGGAGCTGTGCTCAAAACTTTTCTCTGAGTTCCCTAGGTACATAAATTTTATGTGGCTCAATTTAATTTTTATTTTAGTAGAATGTGTCATTTATTGTTGCAGATGTCTTGCATATCTTTTGTTAGATTTACCCATTTGTACAGTGTATTTTTGGTATTACTGTGAACAATTTTTTAAAAACTAATTTTTCCAAAGCCATTCCTAGGAGTACAATTAATACATACATATACTTACATTATTTCATTAGTTCTAATAGTTCTTTTGTAGATATTAATACTAGAGAATTTTGATTCCATATTCATGATGTATTAGTCTGTAATTTTCTTTTTTAAAAAATAATATATCTCCTTCTGATTTTAAACTTAAAATTATTCTGCTTATATGAAATGAGTTGTAATTAGGTTTGTCTTTTTCAGAAATGCTATCCATGATTATTATTGAATATTTGATTAAAAACACTATAAACTCATCTGAGTCTAGAATTTTTTGGGGGGAGAAGGATTTTGATTCCTTTGTACCTACAAAGTATTTCATATTTTTACTTATTCTGTCATGTTTGGTAATTTGTATTCATAGTGTACTTTTAATACCCTTTTAGTTTTGATATAATTTGTGGGGTTCACCTCTTTAATTCTTGGTGCTGATTTTTGTTTTCTCCTTTTCTTTGATCAATCTAGTTAGAGTTTGTAATTTTTGAACTTGAAAAAGACAGCTGTATCAATTATTTTCATCCTCTGACTCTTTTTCTTGATTTATTCTCTTGTCTTCATTATGTCCTCCCTAGATATGAAATATCCAGTGATTCATAGAAATTATTTTGTGGTAAAAGAGGCCACAGTTTATGATTTTGATCCTTTTAAATTTGAGAACAATTTTTTATTCCAACTTATAGTCTATTTAGATGTGCTCTGGGCAGGGAAAAGAATATGAATTGTTTAGTTTGGGAATATAGTGCTTAATGATATTCAGTACACAGCCCTGAGAGTATTGTTCACAACTGTCTTTACTAGTTTTTCTCTCTGCTAACAATTTATGAGGAAGGGGTGTTAAAATCTGTATTATAAAAATTGTATATTCGCTTTATCTCTTAAGTTTTGCTTCAAACATATGACCACATTGTTAGGTGATGAACTGTTTTAGTTACTTTAGGGGAAAATGTTCATTTAGCTCATAGTCTGAGGAGGTTTCAGTCCACAATCAGCTGGCTCCAAGGCAGGGTGGCACATAGCAGAGGTGCAATCATTCATGGTGGCAGATGACAGCAAAGGCAGCAAAACAGAGAGAATGACAGAGAGAGACAGAGAGAGACAGAGACACACAGAGAGAGAGACAGAAATAGAGAGACAGAGAGAGAGAGAGAGAGAGAGAGAGAGAGAGAGAGAGAGAGGGAGAGGGAGCAAGCCTATTTTTGCCCCTTGTCTTGTATGCAGACCACCATCTACCCACCCAGGGTGGGTGCAGCACTCTCACCCTTAATCCCAGCATTGAACCACGAATCAGTCACAAACTCTGCATTCAGCCACCCCCAAAACGCCCACCCCTATAACTATATGAAGCTTCACGGGGACATCAAGACACAAGCTGTAACATGAACATTTACTTTGTTATGCCTTTCTCATAACATTTTAAGTTTATCATGGTGAAATAGCCCACTTTTTAAGCCATTAAATGCTTTCCTTTAAAAAAGTATAAATATAACAGAGAATCTGAATGACCCAAACCTATTAGTGAGATTGAATCAGTAAGCAGAAATCCACCCACAAAGAGATCAGTTCCAGAGTTGACCAACTTTAGTAAATTCTATCATTTAAGCAACAATTAACAGTAATTCTCATGAAATTCTTACCAAAACAAATTGAAGATAAGACAACACTTTTAATGAGTCCAGGCTTCCCATGATATAAAACAAAGGCACTATACAAAAAGTGTATAAAAATATTCCTGATAATATTGCTGCAATATTCTTCAGCAAAAGATTAGCAAACAGAATAGTAAAAGGATAGTGTACTCTGAGCAAGTAGGATATACTTCTGTAATACAAGGATAAGTCCAACTGTGAAAAGCAATTAACATAAAGTAGCATACCACCAAAAGAAGGAAAAATGCATAATTATCTAAAGTAAGGCAGGAGGAAATTTATTTAACAAGACCCCCAACACTTCATGATAAAATCTTTCAACAAACTAGGATTAGGAATCACTACCTCAACATTTTTAGTTACATTTGAAAGGCTCACAGGTAATATCACAACCAGGGATGAGTAAACCCTAAAACTTTGGATTGATAAAGCTTAAAACTTTTCCTCTAAAATCAGAAAAAAGGAAAGGATATCTGCTTTTTCTATCTCTGTACAGCATAGTATTGAGTAGTCCTGGCCAGATATATTAGGCAAATAAACGAAATAAAAATATCAACATTGAAACAGAAAAATAAAATCTCTATCTCCATTTGCAAATGTGATCTTCTACATGGAAAACCCCAAGTTCTGGGAAAAAGAAACTAGCTATTACATAACATTCAGAAAAATTTCAGAAAATTAAAATGCAAGAAAATGCTTTGAGTAGATCAGATAATGAGGGAAGGGAGGAGGATAGGGAGGAAAACAGAGGATTAAATTATATATACATATATAGGAGCTTTCTAAAAGAATATAAATACCATATATTACAAACATAGCATTTTAAAAAAGCAAATCAGATGTTTTTACATAGATTAATAATGAATGATCCCATAAAAAGTAATTTCTTTTAGAAAGTATAGACAAGAACAATATACTTAAAAGTGAACTTAACCAAAGAGGTGAAAGACTTCTACGATAAAAATTATAAAACATTACAGTAAGAAGTGTATATATAGAAAGCATATATTGCATAACAATATATTTAAGATGCCAGTAATATAAAAAATCTATAGTTGCATACAATACTACTCAAAATTACAAGGACATTTTTGGAGAAATAGAAAAATCCATTTTAAAATTTACGTGTAGTCTACTAGGAACATGGCATAGCTAAAACATCTTGAAAAAGAAGGACAAAGCCACACAGCTCATTTGCTGCATTTTGAAGAGTTGTTTGCTTTTTCTAAATTTTACATTTTTAGTATAAAGTGTGGAGAATTGGTGAAATTAAACCATTTTTACTATCTGACATTGATTTATATTTTCTTTTTCTTATCAATCTAGATTAAGAGCTTTTTCCTTTGTGATTTTCATAAAATCCATAATTTGGCAGCATTGAAAATGTTCCACAGTTAGATTTTTTTCTTGGTTGAATCTCATTTTTTGTTTTATATATAGTTTATGTGCTTAAAAATTTGTACAGCTTTTCTCTGTTGAATTTTTTAAGACTTGCTTTATGTACCAGTGTGCAGTCAATCTTGTATCTGATCTGAAGAAAGCATGCTGCCTTTTCTTTAGGTGAGTAAAAGTACATAATTGTTAGTGTGCCTTGTTCGATAATACTATTTTCAAATCATTTTTCTTTACTTATTATTATCATTATTATTATTTTATTTTAGCAGTAAAAGAACAAAAACATTAGCAAATGGACACAAAGTAGCACATGAACAGTACAAAAACTGAATTACAGATAAGGGGACAGGGAATTAACAATGGTTGCTGTATTACATATTGATAACTTTGAAGTGTATGTTCAGGATAATACTATAGACATACAAGATTTATTAAACAACTGATCATTGACTGTTCCTTACAATAAAGCAACATGAGACAATAGTGTAACCATGGAGGATTGTTTTCCTCCTTTGACTTTCAGTCTATGGATTTCCTTTTGAGTAAAATGTGTTTCCTGTATACAGCATATTGTGGGATTTTTGTCTCTTCATTCACTCTGCCACTCTGTCTCTATTGATTGGTGAAATGAGGCCATTTACATTAATGGTTGTAACTGTTATCCATTGGCTTATTCTTGTCATGCTGTTTACTTGCTGTTGCTTTCCTACTTTTGCTCTTTCATTGTTTGTTCTGCTTAAGGGTTCCTCCCTATTGTTGTTCTTGTGATTGTGGTCTCTTTTCTCTCTGTCTAGAATATTTTTCAGTACTTTTTGTAATGTTGGTTTGGCACTTATGAAGTTCTTCAGTTGTTCTTTGTCATGGAAATACTTTATTTCTCCATTGAATTTGAAGGATAGTTTGGCAGGATACATCAGTTTGGGTTGGAAGCTGTTTTGTCTCAGAATCTGTAATACCTCGCCCCAAGCTCTTCTTGATTCATGGTTTTTGTTGATAAGTCTGCTGTGATTCTAGTGGGCTTTCTTTTATAGGTGATCTGTTTCTTTTCTCTAGCGGCTTTCAATATTGTGTTCTTTGCTGCATATCTGGGATCTTGAGTATTATATGTCTGGGTGTGGTTTTATTTGGGTTGTGGCTCGTTGGAGTTCTATATGCTTCATTTACCTGAACATCAATATCTTTTATTGTGCTTGGGAAATTGTCTGCTATTATTTCTGCAAATACTCTTTTTATGTCATTTGTGTTGCCTCCTGCTGTTTCACTCATTCCTATTACTCGGACATTATTTCTCTTTGCTTCGTCTTGCAGCTGTTGGATTGATTTTTCCTGGTTCATTGATGACTTTAAGAGATACTTCCTTTCACAATCGTTAGCTGTCATGCTGTCTTCAAGATCTGAAATTCTATCTTCGGCTTCATTCAAGTGGTTTTGCAAGCTTTCAGTGGCAGTTTTCATTTCCTGGAAATCTCTTTGAGTCTGTTTCATGTGTTCTAATTCATTTCTAAATTGCTTATGTAACGGTTCCATTTGTTGCATTTGATCTTCTAGTGTTTTATGTGTTTCTTCTCTGTATGTGCAGATCATTTCTTCCATTATTATTTTCATTTCAATTTTTGCCTGAGAGATTATTTCAGATTTAATCTCTTCTATGGCCTGATGGAGTTGTTTCTTTATTTCAGATGTGATCATTTCAGAAATTTTAGGTATGTGGCTTCCTAGTTCTCCTATGTCATTGTGTCCTATACTTGTTCTGAGTGGAGCTGTGTTCTGACACTGCATTTTGCTTCTATGTCTTGTCATTTTGAATGTCAGATGATGAGTACTGAGCTACTAACTACCCAGGCAGCTCACAAAGGACTCTAGGGACCCCAGTTTACCTGGATAACAAACTAATCCCAAGGTGGTAGCAGATCGTGGACCACTGGGCCCAGGGGCCCCCGGCAATTGCTGGGGTGCAAGGCTCAGACCACACCTGCGATGGTGGGGGAGTACTGGGCTTTGGTACCAGGGAGTCCATTCTGTGGACAGGAAGCATGTGGGCCTCAGCCTTGAAGTCGATGGTGGTTAGGCAGGGGCTGCTGCTTGGGGATCCTCTGGTAGCTGGTCAGAGGGGAGCAGGCCTCTCCTCCCAACCCCAAGGACCCCAGAGCCTGAGGCTGTTCCCACATTGCAGGTCTCAACCACCAACAGGGATGAGCTCTCCCCGTTCAATCTCCTTCCTAACTCTAAGATGTGGAGCAGAACCCAGGTGCAGGCCTTCCTGGATGAAAAGAGTTGCGCTGCTCATGTGGCGTTACAGACCAGCCTTCCTCGCTGGCAGAAGTTCTGGCACCGCAGAGCCCAGGTGCAGGCTCGGAACACCGTGCTGCTTAGGTGGCACCACAGGTTGGCCTCCCTTGCTGGCGGTTGGCCTTTTACTTTTTATTATTACTAATTCCTGTGAGAAGGATATAATTATTCCCTACAATGATTGTGCAATTGTATGTCTCTCTGTTTCTCTTAATTTTGCTCATATATTTTAACCATATTGTTAGTTGTATACACATTAATATTTTTATGGCTTTTTAATAGTGTTTAGATTTAATTATGGTTGTAACTCTAGGTGTGGTAAGATACTTAGCACTTCTGCCTACTTTATCTGATATTAAAGTAGACATTTGTAATTCTTTACCTAGTGTTATCTCTTTCATTTCTCATGTAAAGTGCTCCTGCATTAGAAAACATGTTATATACCCTTTTGAAAATATATTCTGTCTTTTTCACTTAGACTTTTGGACTGTAAATTATTTATTAAATTATTGTTATTTTTCAACTGAGATCATTTATATTTTTCTTCTGTTGGCTTCCCCATGGATTTGTATGTATGTGTGTACATGCTCACACTTTTCTTTTTCTTTTCATACATTCTCTGAGATATTTCATAAAATTAGAAATGTAACCTAACTTATTAATTGGTATATTGATAATATCTTTTGAATAATTTTCTTTGCAGCTTACCAAGGGGTAACAGTCTACTACTACTTTGTGTAAGCAATTAAAACTTTAAAACTGTATGAGTTCATGTACACCAAGTTTTACATATAGTACATTCCTGCATAAAACTGCTTCAAATTAGTTTATATTGTCATGTATATTTTATAAAGAAACACACAATTTTATAAAAATTGTATGAACATACATAAATAGTCTTTTCTAGTACCACAGAAGTTGCACATTGTTTTCTGTCTCTGAAAAAACTTTTTAAGAGTAGGAAGAATTTATTGACAGAAAGAAAGCTTCAGTATGAGAGAGATGGAGGGGGACACAGAATGGGTTGCCCACTAACCCTGCTTCCCAAGGCTGTCTCATTAAACAAAGCCATGAGGTGAGGCAGGCTTAAGGTGGGACAGGACTATCACCAATCAGCAAGATTACAAATATAGTCACTTAGGTAATGTCGATCCAATGGCAAATCATAGGATGGGTATGAGGCAGGGCAAAACTATGGTCAGCCAATAAGTATACAACAAATGTAGTCACTAAGGTAATATTGATTAAATGGGGATCAAATGGGGAAACAAGTCATATAGCAAGCAAACATGCACAGACAAGGACTCACCTGGAAAGGATGGGTTAAGGAGGTTTGGTCCTCCACCCCAAGGTGATTGATGCCTGCTTAGAATAACAATCATTTCTGTTCATCTCCAGGGGATGTATATGGGTGAGTAGTTGTTCTTTTTCTTGAAGCCCGTTCTTCAGTGAATATACTTCCAGCAACAGTTGTCTTCTACACTGACCTCTTGAGGGCCCTGCCCTGTCTGACTGCCTAGAATATTTCTACCTAACTTAGCTATCTGTGATATTCTCCCCTCTGAAGAAGTACCCCTAACTACTCAGTTGGCTATTTTCAACTGAAGAGGGTCATAGCTGTGACCAGCAATCAGAGGTACTCTACAGAGGCTCTACCTAAAGGCCCTCAATAGACACCAGGTGTTCTCATCTTGGTAGACATACACCTTTAAGTCTGGAGGAGTCGAGGCCACAGAAACAATTAAGTATGTATGGGCCAAATAATAAAATCAACAGGATAATTATGAATATAGCCAACAAAGTTTTCCACCAGGAGGAACCAGTAATAGCTTTTCATAAAGAGGATGAGGAGAAAGTCCAGGGAGTTTCAGAATCTGACAGGTCATTAACCTGTAATTTAATATCTTGAACAGCTATTGAGACATTAGCAGAAACATCAGGAATGCACACACAACATTCAACTTTTATAATTGCACAAGTACCCCCTGTACTGCTGTTAGAATGTCTAGTGCAATCCAATTTTGGAGGATGGCTCCCCTCATTAATTTTACTTCTTCATTCAGGAGGGAGAGACTAGCTGTGGTGTCATTTAAGACCCACTTAGTATAGGTAATTAAGGCCTCAATATACTACATGACATCTTTCAGTCCTAGGGAAGGGATAAAGGTAGAGGCCATGAAACATGCTTTTAGACCATAAATGCCATAGATGGGGCAAGTTTTCAGGTTCTATACTTTTGGCATTTCTACCTTGTAACCGTGCAAATCCCAGCATGTATCTTCCTATACATCCAGGGGGAAGCCAGGGCCACAAATTGGTTCCACAATGAGTACCACTGGGGGCTTCCCATCTAACCTGGGATGATTAAACCAGTTTGTTGCACACCAATCTTTAGCCTGTAGTTATTGTGTATACATATCATTTGGGGAGTGTCCATCCCAAATATTCAGTAGAGGTAAGCCAATGAAAATAGGAGTGATTTTTCTGTTCCCAACATGGGGGGCCTTTCTACTAAGATGTCATATAGTGGGGGTTAACCATAGATAATCATCCCATATCTGAAAATAAACATCTTGATACCTATGGTTGTTGGCCCTCAGGATACTTTCATTTAATAGGAGTCCTACTGGAGCCTTTAAAGAGGCTTCAGTGGCAGTGTTAGAAAAAATTCTATTATTTCCAGGATTAGGAATATAGTTTTAATGGTGGACTAAACAAACTAGGAACCATCGAACTCTTTCATAACTCATTAATATAGCTGTTATGTTTTGTGTCTAGATGTCCTCCCAAAGCCTCCTGTAGTCATGGGTGGGCTTCTAGAGATTTTGATTGATCCATGGTCCAATGCTGGGATTATGGGTGTGAGTGCTATATCTTCCCTGGGGCAGGGAGCCTGCATACAATATAAGGGAGGGAAAGAGTCTGTCCCCTGCTGCTCTTCCCTTTTCCTCTTGTTGCTTTTGCTATTTTCCACTGCCATGAGCTGTTGCCCTCTGCTATGTGCCACTCTGCCTTGGAGCCAGCTGAATATGAACTGAAACTCCTTCATCCTTAAGTTTGAGTGTCAGATATTTTGTCCCAGTAATGAGAGAAAAGTAACCAAGAAAATAGTCTTGTAGTTTTTTCTAATTGTCTTCTTGAAGTGGAGATACCCACCAAGGAAGTCTAGATGTACTGGACAGGAGGAGCAGGCTACATATCCAGCAAGATGTTTGTTGAAGTGACTCTGCATATTCTTGTGCCCACCTTAGAGAGGAATTGCATTCTCCCCTAAGTGATAAAGTGATTAATAAAGGAGCTAAGAGTAACATCTTAGATTACTTATCTGAAAGCTTTGTTGCTTTTTTTTTAATCAAGAATTTGAAAAGGAAAGGAGAAAAGAAAAAGACAAAAATGTATGTATGTATGTATAGAGGAATATACATGAATATACATATGTGCAGGAGGGCTAACATGGTTCTACTATTGTATTATATCACTTAATGCTAAGCAATAATCGAAGACAGGATATTAGATTAATAGTGTATATCTGTATGTGTTAGCCTGAACACACACTTCGAAG
>PVLD010035278.1:0-11928 GCA_004027595.1 Dinomys branickii | reverse complement strand
TGAAGGAAATCTGTTCAAAAACAAAGAACAGATGGGACGAAGGAAAGGAAAAAAGAAAAAGACAAAAATGTATGTATGTATATATGAATATATATGAATATACATATATGCAGGAGGGCTAACATGGTTCTACTATTGTATTATATCACTTAATGCTAAGCAATAATCGATGACAGGATATTAGATTAATCTTGTATGTCTGTATGTGTTATCCTGAACACATACTTCGAAGATATCAATATGTAAAGCAGCAACAAGCGGTGTTTTTTTTTGTTGTTGATGTTGTTGCTGTTGTTGTTGTTTGCCTGTTTTGTTTCTTGTCTTTGGATTTTTGGTTTTTGTGTTTTTTCTGTTGTTGAGAGGATTAACTGTCTGACTAAATTTGCATGTCTGTATATGGGTTCATACATTAGAATTTGAAGATATCAGTGGATAAAGCAATAACCACTGTTGAGACCATATCATCTTGTCTATAGATTAGTTGTGATTGTACTATTTTTTATGATAATTGGTGTCTGTTTGTCAATATGTTTTTGTACTTTTATGTTTCTAAAATAAAAAAAAAATACCTCACTCAAAGCTCTCCTTGACTTAAGGGTTTGTGTTGAGATGTCTGTTATGATTCTGATGGGTTTTCCTTTATAGGTGGTTGGTTTCTTTTCTTTAGCAAATTTTAATATTCCATTCTTGTGCTGAATTTCTGAAATCTTAATTATTTTATCTCTTTGTATAGATTTGTCTTGGTCATGGGTATTTGGATTTCTATGTGCTTCACTTATTTTTATACTAAATTCTTTATCCATGTTTGTGAAATTTTCTGCCATTTTTTCAATGAAGAGTTCTTTAAAATGCCTTTTGTACTGTGTTCAACTTTCTTACTGACTCTAGTCAATTTTATGTTGTTCTTTGCTTCATCTTATAGTTGTTTGGTTGATTTTTCGTGGTCTTTTATTATTTTTAAGATGTACTTCTTTTAATTGTCAGTATTTTATATCTGATATTCCATTCTCACCTTCTCTCAATCTGTTTTGTATACTTTCAATGCAGTTTTTAAACACCTGAATATTTTTTAGAACTGTTTCATAGCTTCCATTTCTTTCCTATGTTGGGCATTCATGGTTTCTAATCTTTTGTTGATCTCCTGTATTTTTGCCTGTGTATGCAGTAATGCCTTTCATTTTGATAATCATTTCTTTTTGCACCATAGAAATTATTTTTCTAGAGTAAAAATTAGTTTTTAATATTTTCATTATCGTGAAAAATTTTTTCACTTTTTTATTTTAAAGAGAAAAGAACAAAAACAAATTTACACAAACAAAAACTAAAACAAAACAACCCCAAATCAATAAAAATGATAGAGAATTTCAAACAAGGTGATAGGGCATTAACAATGGTTTTTTAATTACATATTATTATTTTCAAATTGCTTACTCAGAAAACCAGATAGAGGCATGTAATATTGATCAGACAATTAAACATTGACTGTTCCTTTCAATAAGCCAATAGAAATTAGCAATGCAATTTTCTTAGCTATCTTGTATATATAAGTATTTTTCCCTTCCTTTTTTCTTTCTGTTTTCTTTTACTTCATCCCAGGTATGCTTTCCTTTTGAACAGTTTCTTTTTCTTTCATATTTTTTAGCTCTGATTTTATTTACTCTTTCAGGTTCTTATACTAGGGAGACAACATAATTCTTACACATGTGAATCTGATTTATTTCACTTATGGGTATGATCTCTAGTTGCATCCATTTACCTATAAAAGCCTCAGGTTTATCTTCCTTTATAGCTGAGTAATATTCCACTATATGAAAACATCACATCTTTTTTATCAATTCCTCATTTCATAGCCAATTGTGTTGTTTCCATAATTTAGCTATTCCAAATTGCACTGCTATGTACACAGGTGCACGTATATTGCTGTGGTATGATGCTTTCAGTTCTTCTAGAAAAATATCCAAAAGGGGAACAGCTGGGTTTAATGTGATATCTAGTCCTAGTTTACTGAAGAATCTCTACACTAATTTCTACAGTGGTTATACCAGTCTACACTCGCACCAACAATGGTAAGAGTTTCTTTTTACCCACAGTTCCTCCAACATTTGTTATTGGTTGATTTCTTGATGATAGCCACTCTTTCTCAGGTGAGATGGAATCTCAGTGTTGTAATATGCATGTCTCAACGACTAATGATTTTGAACATTTTTTCATGTATTTGTTTGCCTTTGGTATTTCTTTATCTGAGAAGTGCATATTCATCTCAGATGCCCCTTTTTATATTGGCTCTTTGAATACGTGGGTCCTGATATTTTGAAATTCTTTACATGTTTTATATAGAGTCCTTTGTCTAAGGGACATTTTGCTAAAATTTTTTTCCCAATATATGGGTTTTCTTTTTATTCTGTTGGTGAGTTCTTTTGATGTGTAAAAACTTTTCAGTAAGGTGAGACCCCAGTTACTGATTCTTTAAAGAATTTCCCAAGCAGTTTTGTTTTTGTTCATGAACTCTCTGCCTACCTCTATGTCTTCAAGATTTTTACCTGCTTTCTCTTCTAGTAAATTTAGTGTTTCTGTTTTAATATTTAGATCTTTGATCCATTTTGACTTTAGTTCAGTGCATTGTCATAGGCATGAGTCTAGTTTCAGTCTTCAGCATGTGGAGAGCCAGTTTTCCTAGCACCATTTACTAAAGAATCAATTGTTCTTCCAATGAACATGTTGAGCAGCTTTATGAAAGATAAGGTCACTGAATGTGCTTGCAGTTGTGTCTGCATCTTCTAATATGTTCTATTAATCTTCAGGTCTGGGGTTTTTGCCAGTACCATGCTGATTTTATCACAGTAGGTTTGTAGTATAATTTCAAGTCAGGAATTGTGATGCCCCTGCCTTTCCTTTGCTGCCCAAGATTGCTTTTGCTATTCTGTGTCTGTTCTGGTTCCAGATGAATTTTAGGAATGCTTTTTCTAGATCTGTGAGGTGTATGAATGGTATTTTAATTGGGATTTTATTGAATCTGTTCAACAGTTTTGAGAGTATGGCCATTTTCACAATGTTGGTTCTTCCTATCCATGAGAAAGGAATATCTCTGCATTTTCTGAAATCCTCTTCCATCTTTTTTCAGAGTGTTGTAATTTTCACTGTATAGATCTTTCACTTCCTTTGTAAGATTGATTCCTAAGTATTTCATTTTTTTGATGCAATCATGAAAGATATGGTATCCCTAATTTCTCTCTCAATCTGTGTGTCATTTGTGTATAGGAATGTTAGTGATTTTTGAGTGGTGACTGTTTATGAAGCTATGCTACTGAATTTGATGATTAATTCTACGGGTCTTTTGATGGAGTTTTGTTATGGCTCTAATATGAACATGTCTTTGTATCTGGAAACTGGTTTAAAGAAATGTGTCTGATTGCCAAGTTGACAAGGGGTGGAATGTTACGATTGATACATTGTGTCAACATGGGAAGTCTAGAGGTTTAGTTGAGTGACTCAAGAGGAAGCCAGGGTGCTTACTTTGTACACAACCTGAGCCTGTGGAAGAGGAGGGCATGGACACTGTATAAGAGCTACACGCCCCTGGGTGGGGGTAGCCTGTTTACAATGTAAGGGAAGGAGAGAGGCTGCTTACAGCCAGTCCTCCCTTTTGCTCTGGTTGTTTTTGCTGTACTCTGCCGCCATGAACATTCACCCTCTGCCGTGTGCCACTCTGCCTCTAAGCAGCCAAGTATGGACTGAAACCTCCAAGAACTGTACGCCAAATAAACCTTTCCTTTCTTCATTTTGGGTGTTGGGTATTTTGTCTTAGTAACGAGAGAAAATTAACCAAGACAAGGTTTTGGGGTCTTCTGTATACAGTATCATGTCATCTGTGAATAATGATAATTTCACTTCTTCCTTTCCTATCCTTATTCCATTTATTTCTGTCTCTTATCTAATTTCTCTGGCTAGGGTTTCTAAAACTATATGGACTAGGGTGGTGACAGTGGATATCCTTCTCCTTTTGCTGATTTTAAAGTGAAAGCATTCAGTTTTTTCCCAGTAATACGATGTTTGCTGTTGGTTTATCGTAGATGGCTCTTATGCGATTGAGGTAAAATCCATCTATGCCAATTTTCTGTAGGGTTTTTATCATGAATAAATGTTTGACTTTATCAAAATATTTCTCTGAATCTATTGAGATAATCATATTATACTTATCTTTGGCTCTGTTGATATGGTGTATTACATTTATTGATTTGTTTATATTGAACCATCACTGCATTCCTGGGATGAATCCCACTTGATCGTGCTGTATAATCTTCTTGATGGCTTTGTGCATTCTATGAGCTAGTATTTCACTAAGAACTTTTACATCTATGTTCATTAGGGAGATTGGCCTATAGTTGTCTTTTTGGGTTGTGTCTTTCTCTTGTTTTGCTATCAGGGTATTACTTGTCTCTAGGAATGAGTTTGGGAGAATTGCTTCCCTTTCTATTTCATTAAAGAGTTTGAGAAGAATTGGCATTAAATCTTCCTTAAATTTTCTTGTAGAATTCAGCTGTGAATCCATCAGGACCTGGGATTTTCTTTGTTGGTAAATACTTTTTACATTTTCACTTTCATTGGCTGATATTGGGTTATTCAAGATTTTTATATTTTCTTTATTCAGTTTTCATAACTCATATATATCCAGGAATCTGTCCATTTCTTCTACATTTTCATCCTATGAGAGTTAAGATTTTCAAAGTAGGTATTGATGATCTTCTGAACTTCTATAGGGTCTGTAGTGATTTCACCCCTTTCATTTCTTATTGCATGTGTTTGAGAGTTTTATTTCCTTTGTTGATAAGCCTGGCAATGGTTTATAAATTTTATTTATTTTTTCTATGAAGCAGCTCTTTGATTCATTAATTATTTGTATTGGTTTCTTAGTGTCCGTTGTGTTAAATTCTGGTCTGATGTTTATAATCTCCTGCCTTGTTTGGGCTTTGTGCTTCACATGCTTTTCTTTTTCTAGAAGCTGGTAGTGCAGCATAAGGCTGTTTATTGTGTTCATTCTGTTTTCCTGATGTGGGCTCACTCTTGGATCAAAGTTCATATTGTCTGTGCATGAAATAACTATCTCTGCTACTTTCTGCATTCCTGTTATGTGGAGTATTGTTTTCCATCCTTTGATTTTTTTCAGTCTATGAATTTTCTTTTGAGTTGAATGTGTTTTTTGTATCCAGCATATTGTTGGATTTTGTTTCTTGATCCAGTCTGTGAGTCTTTTTCTTATAATTGGTTAATTGAGGACATTTACATTGATTGTTACAACTGATATGTACGGCTTATCTTTGTCATATCATTTTGCAGCTGTTGTTTCCCTACTTTTCCCTGAGTTTAATTGCTTTCCCTGCTTTGTGTTTTCTTTTTGTTGTTCTTTGAAATTGTGGGCATTTATATCTCTTTCTGAAATATTTCAGTATTCTTTGTATTATTGGTTTGGTGGTCATGATTTTCTTCAGTTGTTTTTTATTTTGAAATTATCTTAATTGTCCATTAATTCTGAAAGATAATTTTGGAGGATACATCAGTCTGGGTTGGGAGTTGTTTTATTTCAGTACTTGAAATACTTCACTCCAAGATCTTCTTCACTCAATCATGTGTTTTGTGAAATCTATTGTGATTCTGATGGACTTTGCTTTATAGTTGATCTGTTTTTTTTCCTCTAACGGCTTTTAATATTCTGTTTTGGTGCTTACTTTCTGGGATCTTGATTATTATATGCCTGGGTGTAGATTTGTTTTGGTTATGGCTAATTGCAATTCCATATGCCGCAGTTACTCTCTAGCAGATTCTTTTTCCATGCTTGGCAAATTTTCCCCTATTCTGCAAATAACCTTTTATGTCTTTTGTGTTGAATTGTGTTTTGCTGACTCCTATTCTTTGCATCATTTTTCAGCTGTTGAATTGATGTTTCCTGGTTCCATGTTATTTATAAGAAATCTTTGCTTTTATGATCACTACCTACAACAATGTCTTCAAGGTCTGAGAGTCTATCTTCAGTTTCATTCAAGCAGTTTTGCCACCTTTCAATGGAATTTTCAATTTCCTGGATATCTCTTTGAATCTGTTTCATGCATTAGAATTCTTTGCTATATTGTTCATTCAGTGTTTCCATCATTTTTATGTTTTTTAAATCTATATATTCTTTACATATGCTGAGCAATTGTTTCATTATGGTTTTCATTTCTTTTTACTGAGAGATCATTTCTAATCTGATTTCCTCTATAGCCTGATGAAGGTTTTTCTTTACTTCAGTAGCTCTCATTTCAGAAATTTCAGATGTGTGACTTCCAATGTCTTCTATGTTGGTGTCTGATGGATTTGTTCCCGGTGGGCTGGAGGTCTAAAATTGCATTGTGCTGCTTTTTCTTGTCATGTTCAGGGTTCTTATAGAGCCAGTTGCCTGGTTCCAGGTACTTCTTGTGATGGCTGCCCTTCCAATAGTGTAGGGAGATGGGTCAGATCTGGGGTTGTACTGGCCAAACTGGTTGGCCAGCCCCAAGTACTTGCTTGGTGCCCTTCCAAAGGTTCATGGAAGATGGGTCAGGCACGGCATTCTTCTACCCGAGCCGGTTACCTGGCCCCAATGACATCCCATGCTGTATACCCATGCTGGCTTCCCTTCTCATGATTCAGGCAAGATCAGTCAGGCACTGCATTCCTCTAACCCAGCCTGTTACTGAGCCCCATGCATTTCTCACACTGGCTGAGATCATTTTATTTTTATAGCCTCTTGCATTTGGATTTTTAATCTAATGCTAACATTTCAGAAAGTTCCAGTGCTTGGCTTCTGATTTCCTGTCTCATTGTGCTGTGAAGTTTTCCTGAGTGCCCTGGTGTCTGGGGTTGCAGTTTGATTCTGTGTCTTATCACTTTAAGTTTTCTATTTTTTATTTTATTTTGTATTCTGTGTTGATGCTTGTAGATTTCCTCTGGCAGAGAGCTTTCTCTTTACTATTGAGGCTTCCCTATACAATATCTGTTCCTCAGGGTTGTCTTTTATATGTAGGTGGTTCTTGGTCTTTGTGTCTATCCCAAAAACTTATATTCCCAGTGTACTGAGGATTAGAAATTGTTATCCATTTGGCTCAGACTCCAGTACATTAGCATTGGACTTTGATGACAGCAGTGACCCCACAGAGTCACAGTATTGTCATACAAGGGAGAAAAACTGAATATAACAGATTTGTTATCCTGGCTAAAGTGGTACAGGTAGCAACAACTTTAGTCCCAAACACAGCCGGGCTACTGACAAATTCTGGTAATTCTTAACCTAATACCTTTAACCATAGGAGCAAATTCTATAGTTTTGTAACAGAATCCAGGATATACCAGGAACTTGTATGCAATGATTTTCACCATAGTGGAGTGATTTTACCCTTTTTTGAGGGGTGGGATTATAAAGAGGAATAGGGTTCAAGATAGAGAATGAGGTCCAGTATGCTAGAAGCAGGCTGGAGAGCAAAGGATGATCACCCACGTTATGGGAACTAGAAGACATGGAAGGGAACACAGAGGTATATTTAAGTGAACAAGAAAGAGAAGAGACAATGTTTACTCACATGAAATTATAAAATCAAGCAAGAGAGGTGATGAAAGAGAGTAAGAAGATGAGTAGAAGAAAATGAAAAAGGAAAGTAATAAATCTGTCATGAAGAAAGAAAAGAGAAAAAAGTGAGAAAAAAAGAAGAGATCCAGAAAACAAAAATAACCATAGAAAATAAAGGTAGCTCAAACTAATGCTAAGTAAACCAATAAAGAGCCCAACCAGACAGAAAAATGAAAAGCAGTCAAACGAGAATGGAAAACTAAATATAGCAAAATTCCTTTATGGTTCACTGTTTCATTTTAGGTCCCAATCAGATTCCAGAAATGTGTTCTGTAGTCCTGCCAAGTATGAGGTGGGACTTGTGCAGGGTACAGCACTGATCTTGGGTTTTGGTTGGTGTTTGGAATTGGTGTTCTGCTGCTGGCGTTTTCTCCATGCCTTTTGCTAAACAAACAAACAAACAGGAGTTGTGACCCCACTAGCCCAATTCTATTCTGCATGTCTGTGTGGAGAACCACAGTGCTGGTTTCCCTAACTTACCATCACTATTTCTGGTTTGCATGTGTGACCCTGCTGCGTGGGCCTTGGGTCACTTGGGAGGGGTGTCCCTCTCAGGGCTGGTCTGAGCCACATGTTGATGATGTTTATTCCTACCACAATTATTATGTGACAATAAAGTAACTAAAAAAAGAATTTAATGAGCTGTTCAAGTTTGCTGCTAAATAAGTTCTTCAATCAGTTCTTCCCCAATGATAAACCAGGTTGAAGAACTATGTATGGAACAAAGAACAAACACAAGTCATAAGGACATCGGGTAAAGTACCACGATGCCTATTTTTGTGCAACAAAGCAAAAAGATGCACTTAAGAAGGCTGGAAGAAAGCAATTCACTGTGCAACTTCCCTTCCCCAACTCCAAGCAGTCTGTAAAGCATGCTGTTGGTATTGTAGCTGGCACTGCATTGAACCTGTGCAACGTTTTGGAGTTTGGCCATTTTGCCAGTACTGATGCTGCTTATCCAGGAGCAGAGGACATCTTTCCATTTTCTGATCTTCTCTTTGTTCTCCTCCTTCAGAGTACTGCAGTCTTTCTCTGTAGAGATCTTTCACTTCCTTGGTTAGGACATTTCCTAGGTATTTCATTTTGCTCAAAGCTATTGTAACTGGCATTATTTTCATAATGTCCTCATTTCATTCATTGTTGGTGTGCACAAGTGCTAATGATTTCTGTGTGCTGTTCCAGTATCTGCTATCTCTCAGACATTGATTATTAATTCTAGGAATTTTAGGTGTAGTTCTTTTTGTCATGTCACCTGCAGATAATGATCATCTGAATTCTTCCTTTCCTATATGTATTTTTTGTTTGTTTCTCTTATCTGATTACTCTGGCTAATATTTCAAGTACCATGTTAAATAAAACTTGTGATAGTGGAATCCTTGTCTTGCTCCTGATTTTAGAGGGGAAAGTAAGGCCTTTTTCAAAATAGAAGAAGGTGAAGCTATTTCTTAATCATAGCAGATTTCCAGGAATGAAAAGGGTTTAGGTAAAACTTATCATTATTTCCAAGTGAGCAGCAGGTTTTATTATCACAAACACAGAAAGGAAAGCAAACCCCCTGACTTGCATTATTAATGAAAGCATTCACAAATAAACAAAAACTTGACCTGAGCTCAAGGAAATAGTGAATTGGAAAGGATCTTTATATATCACATAGAAAGTAAGGAACACATGTGAAGGGGACAGAAAACGGTGCAGTGCGGCTTATAAGGGAAGAGAATTATTAGAAAGGGAATGGTATGAAACAATTATGGAAGTAGATTATTGCTAGATTATAAGGGATCTTTGACGTTAGTAGTTTTACAATGTTATAAATAAATGAACAGTTTTCAAAATGTAGAAAAAGAAATAAATGATTTTCAGGAGGCCATGTTGATAATGAACCAAAAGAAGGAAAAAGAGAGCAGAGTCAAGTATTTCTTGTTCTGCTCAGCCGTGCTTGTCATAAGGAACATGGTTACGGAAAACAACTAGAGAAAGCAGAGTTTAAAGAATAAAACATCTCTTCAAAGTACATCTTTACTGGAGAACTCCGTCACAAAAAATATTTCCATATAGGGTTGGCATGATTTTGAGTGGGAGGTATTTATGTTGACTTTCTGGTTGAATAAGCTATTTTACATAGTTCAACAAATCCACTAAGCAGCTCCTAATGGGAAGGAATAAGAATTCAGGAGGCATATACCGACAGACAAACTAAAAGTTCATCAAACTAAGCAATAAAGCAAGAAGAGCCTAAAACAGCCTATATTTATCAGTAACCACAACACCCAAAGCTGTATCTACCCATAAATCTAAAGTAGCATTAATCTATTTCAATTTTAATTGCTTATTGTTTTCCTAGCATGTGAAACATTCTAGAATGACTTAGCTTATTCATGTATTGATAAGTTCATAGTGTATTTTATTTATCAAATTTCAAACTGATAGAGGACAGGAATCTAATCTGTCTTGCTATCAACCCACGTCACCTTTAACATTTCCTTAAAGTGTTCAATAGATTTTTGTGATAAATTCTTGCATTTTTAGCATCTCTTTGCTAAATCTCTATTCTATAATATTTCTATGATCATAGTTGCTGAAAGACACCTTGTAAGCAGGGGTTAAAAAAAAAGAGAAATTCAATATGAGAGGGTGAAAGAGAAATTTTTAGATCTGATGATGTTAATATAAAAGGCTTGTAGAGAATTTATTTTCCAGAGAAACAATAAAAGAGGAAGTGATACGGATAACAAGTGGATGAGATGTATTCATCAATGCATTTTATCAATAATTATTTGTTGAGCCATATATGCTCCTTTAAATTATTTCTTTGAAAATCTTGTAATAAGGGAAATATAAAAAATGTAAAAATCTAGTCTGGATTCAAATTTCAGTTAAATACAATGGAAAGACCTCAGCTAAATTATCTAATCTGAAGAAAGCAGGAAGGTAAGATTCAGAGCATAGAAATAAATATACAAAAGAGGACTCAAAATGAGGTAAGTAGGAGTAGGATTTAGAAGCCAGAGTTGAAGGATACACTGGAGACATTTCTAGGAAAACGGATGCACCTTGAATCCATACTCTTTAGTGAAATAAACTGTACACACATGTGTGAATATTACATTGTTTCTCTGGTGTAAGAAACTGTTAAGTATAAATAAGGACCAAAATATATAATAACTATTGTGAAATAGGAGGAAAATGTTAAAATGGGGAAACAATAAGAGAGACAGGAATGGGAAAAGTAAATAAATGAGAAAGTAAAGAAATGAGAAAAGAAGTAGAAGGTAGAATATTAATATTTTGAAGAAGCTCAGGACACTTTATTCTTTGGGAGCAGAGGGAGGAACCCAAGGTTAGATGTTAATTATCCTGTTGAATATGAAGGTGAATGGAATTGAAGGTGAGAAATTTCTGACCAAAAAGCACTCACCACACTGTACAGTGAAATGTTTTTCTATCGATTTGGTACATACTCACTCAGTGACACCACACACATATTATCCTCATCCCTGACGTTATTTCTATTTTGAATCTTAGTTGACATTTTAGTTACAGATATTTTCTAATTTTTACATTACATAGCCACAGTTAATTTACTAATAGTTTTATTTATTCCTGTATTAATTTAGATGACATATAATCCTAGATTCCAATTGTATTACCGAGGAATGGCAAATAGTGCTAGAGTTTATATATGCAGTTTTACTTCTGAAAAAGCAAATCAATATTAGTTTGGGTTAGTGTATGTGAGCATAGCACACTGTTAGACACAACTGAGGCAGAATTGAGACCACTGAGGCAGGCAGAGTTTAAGCAACCTTATTGAAGACTGACATGCTCAGTCCAAGGAAAGAAAGACATTTGGACCAGAGCAAGGGATAAGACCTACAAAGGAGTTTAGGCAGGGGAGGAGGGCCGTGGCTGAGGGAGGATGCATAATTTTGGGTCTCCTAGTAGGGGGTTTAGGGCTCTCTCATAGACAGGGCGGTGTTGTGTATGGGGTGGGTCCTGCAGGCACAGGATGTCAGTTGTGGCTTTTCACAGAATCAGCTCTCTGTAGGTTGAGCTCTGTAGGGCAGCTGCTGGCTTCCTGCTGATTGCCTTCCTTCCACACGTGTGAAGAACAAATCTGGTTGCAGAGTATTCCTCTCATTCTGGGCTGCTGATCACTTCACACTGCTGACATTCCTGTCTGTTGTGTTACAGAAAAAGAGGAGAGGTAAGGGGTGCAGTTTCTCAAGACTTCTTCTGGCAGAAAAATGAAAGGGAAGAGGGTCTGTCTGGGCTGTTGGCAACATGACGGGGTG
>PVLD010035277.1:0-11931 GCA_004027595.1 Dinomys branickii | reverse complement strand
GGACCCATGTTGTCCAAAGCCTGACGACTGACCTGAGCCGGACCCATGTTGTCCAAAGCCTGAGGTCTGACCTGAGCCGGACCCATGTTGTCCAAAGCCTGACGACTGACCTGAGCTGGATCCACATTGACCATTGGACTGCACTGATCTGAACCCATGTTGTCCACAGCAAGACTGACCTGAGCCAGAGCTTTGTTGTCCATAACCAGAGGACTGACCAGTACCAGACCCACATTGCTCATAACCAGTGGATTGACTTGATCCAGACCCATGTTGTCCGTAGCAAGATTGACCACTGCCAGAGCTTTGTTGTCCACAGCAAGAGGACTGACTTGAGTGTGTTCCCTGTTGTCCTCCACAGTTCTGTGGCTGACCACATTGTCTCTGTGCATATCCTCTCTGACTAGAAGAGTGCCTATAGGAGCTAGGCTCAGATGGAGGACATACAGAGGAATGACCTCCTGAGATACATCCATGACCATATCCTCTACTACTTCCTGATTGACAACCTGACTGGTTATAGCTAGACTGATTTCCTTGACCTCCAGATCTAGTTGGGTGACAAGAACTAGAAGCATTTTGTGGTCTTCTGCATCCACCAGAATTGCTATAACCGCATCCACGACTTTGTCCCTTGCTGCCTTCCAAACCTGCAGACGTAGAGGCAGGTGTTTGTCCTCCACTCTTTCTTGTGTGAGTAGAATTTGGTTCATGTTCATTTTGTGACAGACCACCATGACTTTTCTTTCCTTGGCTCTTTGACTGAGCTCTAGATTCATGTTCTTCCTCAAATTCCCTAGAGGGGCTATGATGTGACTTGCTTCTTCTTTCTCTTAGCTCTCCAGAGCTCGAACCATGTCTGTCTTTGCCACTACTCCAGGAGTGACCATAGCTAGACCCAGAGTGACTTGTCTCAGAACCTTCTGAGCTGGACAATTCACCTTGCCTTCCCAGCCTCCTGGAGTTGGACCCATGTCTACGTTTTGCAGTTCCCCTTGAGCCCCCAGAACCATAACCATGCTCCTCTCCCTCTCTCCAACTTGAATGCCTATAACCTGATTTCTGTCTTGGTGTCTCCTCTTCTTCCTCCTCTGTTTCACTTTCTTCTTGGTGTTGATGACCATGCCTATGCTTCTTTGACCCTGAAGCTTTGCAGTATTCTCTACTGAGAACCTTGTTGCAGGCCATAGCTAGCTTGAATACCATCAGAAGAAACTCAGTGAAGTCTAGTCTTCGGTCATGATCTCGATCCAGCATATGCATGATGACATCCACTGTGTCTGGATCATCTGGGTTCTGTACATGAACGACACACCAAGGGAGACCTAGTTAGCCTACCTTACATTCTCTGCTAAAACATCCAAGTAGGGGTATGAATTTATGTCTATTTGACATTATGTAGTTTTAGGCCAAATCAAGGATTGCTTTGGTTTAATAGGATCTAGAAAATGTGAAGGGGTTGTAGAAAATAGACTACTGGGATCCTTAGAAGAAGACATTTCAAGGATAAACAAAAGGATTAAATCCTCAGGTATAGCATATAGGAAGGAGTGGAGCAACTTATATATCTTAGTTTTGCAGAAATTTTAAATGTGTATGTGAACATACTACATAAACACATACCTGTTATTTTCCAATTAATACCTGAACCCTCCCCAAATTTTTGGAAAAATGCTTATACTTTATTTTCAGTTTTTAATTATCTCAGTTACTTTGTTCTCCCCTTGTAGATGATATCCTTTTCTACCTTCCCTCCAGTGTGATAGGATAATTTATTAATTCCTGTTTTAGCAGATTTATTTTCTGCTTTTTCAGAAGTGGAATCCCAAGTAAATGAGAAAGTTTGAGCATCTAGAAGGTGGGAGTACATAAGAAATTGAGTAAGAAAATTCACCTCTTAAAAAACACTTCAGTATAATTTTTTCTTGAGACAGGATCTCATGTAGTTCAGGCTGGCCTGGACTCACTATGCGCAGGCTAGCCTCAAACTCACACTGCTCCTCCTGCCTCCGCCTCCCACGTGCTGGGATTACAGGCGTGCACCACCACACCCGGCTGCTTCAGTGTAACCCAAATGATTTGATTCTCGTGAGATAAAGGTTCATAAGAAAAGTACTATAGAAATTATATAGATAAATATTTGCAAAGCTGCTACTGCCATTGTGTCAATATTATAATGTATCCCACCTTTTGCTAATTTTTATGATAGGTTTTATAATGTAGCCATTTGAGTACCCTGTAATTGGTGTGCTTTCATTAAAATATTGCTTATTAATGCTTCTAAATATATATGCTGACTCAATAGATTTTATTATGTCCTAAAATTCTGCTCAAAGTTTTCTCAAAGACCACTGGAGCTGTGTATGTTTGGTTCATCTTGGTTCTATAACAGAGCATGTAGCTTTCAGTCCTAGCACACGGTCCTTACCTTCAGAATTGGACGAAACTCCTTCTGTAGAAGTTCCTTTAGCTCATCCTTGCTCAGTGTGCCACATTCTCCATCTTGCTTGGTGTATTTGTAGAAAATATCAATGATGGTGACAACACTTCTTAAGAGGTCTGTCATCTTTTTCAAGTTTAAGTGAACCTAGAGAGAGAGAGAGAGAGAGAGAGAGAGAGAGAGATTTTACCATTCTTTTCTTTTATCAACAGTTGTCATCTTTAATATGATGTTCAAACCTCTTTTCTCTTTTAAAACTCAGTAAATAAGGGTGCATTAAGGATTTACACCTTTCAACACAATGAAGCTTGCTAACTTTAAATTACTTTGCTAAGATTGAATCATGGCGTATTATTGGCCCAACTGGAAGTAGGTATCAGATCTCCATATTTCTTGTGCTAAATAAATATAGTCTTGTATAATGTCTTGGGTGGTTTGTTGTTTTGGGTGTTGCTCTAGGGCTTTGAAAGTTATCAGAACCACCCAGACATCATTGCCCTAATCTGTCTTTGAGGTTTTGCTGCTGCTTTTATTTTTTTTTTTGGTCAAAAGTGACAGGCATTCTACCATGACATCTATGTTCTCTTTTGGTACCAGAACTTAAATTAGATGCTAAAGGCCTTTAGAAAATCAAAAATGGGCAAAGTGGGCTAACAGTATCTTAATCCTTCAGAGGCATGAGATAGCCATTATCAGAGCTCAAGAACTGTCCTAATCTCAGCACTCAATCAAACACTATTCTTTCTCATTGGTCTCAGGGAGAAAAGCTCAGTAATATAGGTAGCAGTTTGAATAGTGAGTAATTAGATCTTGAAGTCCAGGAACAAACACTAAACAAAGGAGAGACTATAATAATACTAGCCTCTTCTCTATTTAAGGAGCATGGCCCAGAAAATATGACATGCAGAAAGTCAGAGAAAAGAGTATGGAATAGCTAGAAGAAGACAACTTCTACTTGCATTATTCTTTCTCTAGACAAACTTATTCTAGAATGACCCAAGAATAAGTTAAACTAACCAAAGACCAAAAATAAAAAAAAAAGATACAAAAAAAGAACGACAAAATATAACATGTTCTCTGCTTTAACTGATACTCTTGTATTTCTGTCAAGCATAACACTAAATATCCATAGTGGTAGCTGAATTAATTTTCTCTCACCTGGTTCACCAAAGGAACAGGTACGATAAAGCCTGATGCAGCTTGCAGGGTGATGTTGGGTCGGGAGAGTGACCATTATATAGCTTAGAACATGTAGGTGCTGTTTTCTGTGGGATGGGCTGATTCATTTCCAGTCAAACCCAACTCCACCTCTCTACATGTTTATCTTCCTCCTTCTTCACATTCCCATCTGTAAAATGCTTGCAGAAAAACTGGTACTGCCTCCACCTTCTGATACAAGGACATGTGGCAGGATATTTTTTAAAATGCATTTTTTAAATACACTTTTCACACACATCTGAAAAGTAGAGACTCTATTTCAATTAGATCAATGCTTATCTAACTGAAAGTGAGCTCAGGTATTAAGCGCACCTAATCCATGGGTTTTTGTTTGAGGATTTACTGTATACTAGAAAATAGCGTGCTATGTTTCACATACTGTTTCATATGTTCACAACATTTCTATTTATATTTTTATCCCATTTAACAGATGAAGAGATAGATTTACAAAGCATAAGAGTCTCCAAAGTCATAGCTAGAAGGTGGAGGCAGGATTTGAGCCTATCACAGTACCATTGCTCTTAACTATTAGTATACTAGCTTATCGTTTTATCTTTACTACAGAATTATGCACCATTTTAGGAGTATTGGGCCCACTCAAACACAAATGATGTGGGAAAGTAATTAAAAATGCTCTAAGCCAGGAAAAGAAGAAATATCCTCTGGCCCTGTGAAGACTTTTCCATTGTATCAAAGTATAATGGACTATATATAAGAGTAAAGATTTCAAAAGTATTCAACGTGAATTTTAGAATGCACTTTCTATTAGTAATTTGGATCTTTGGGCCTGGACCCTCGGGAAAGTGTCAGTTATAAAGTATATCAAGTGTAAGTCTGACCCTTAATAGTGTATACAGTATGCCATATCTGGGGTCAGTCACATCCTATATGGGTACTTCTTTGGGGGCGGTTTATTGTATCAACTCATAATCTACACAGTGCCTAGAGCTTGGTAAATACTTAGAATAAGTATTTGTTCATAAATTGTTAATAGATTTTCCCCTGAAATATACCCATTGTTCTCATAGCTAGGGGATCCTAGACCAGAACAACTACACAGAAAGTTGTGTTTTCCTTAGATCTATGGTCATTATCAATTTTGTGAACCTTTTGGAATTGTTTGTTTTTGTTAAAATGAGAGCTGTATCAGGAAAACTTTCAGGCCCCAGATTCCACACTGCTAATGTTGAATCCATCCTTGTACTACAACTCTAGCATTCCAGTTTATAATGTTGAAACTCTCTCCATATTTTGCGCCTTTTCAGAATACCACCATTTACTCTATTCAGACAGGGTCTCACTACATAGTTCAGGCTGACCTCGAACTGGTGGCGATTCTCCTGCCTCAGCCTCCTGAATGCTGAGGTTATAGGCGTGCGCTACCATACCTTACTCTATTATATTCTTTGCATCAAGTCTTTGTTCCTTTTCTTGTTTGTTTAGTGTAATAGATACAATTACAGACTTTGTAGTAAAAAAGGTTTGACCTCAAGTCTTAGCTGTGTTCCTTGGGCAACCATCTAACAAATCTCTTGGCCTCAGCTTCCCAACTTAAACAATGGGAAAATAACATCTACCTTACTGATGGTGGTAATGTGTGACATATAATAAACATTCAGTGAATTGTATAATTATTGCAAGCTCATTTTTTTACCAGTATGTATTTCCTAGCATCTAGCATAATGTTTTATACGTAAGAGGGGCTTGATCATGTTGGATAACAATGAGTTACTAGCCAATATTACCTCCTTAAATACAGACGTATTACTTCTCTTTCAAAAGCATTGCCCAGAAGGGTCATGACATTTAAGACTAGAATGCTTTTATTGATCTATAATTCACAAACCATAAAGTTCTACTGTTACAATGCACACATTAGTGTATCTTAGTATATCCAGAGAGTTGTGCAAGTTAAGTCGTGATTCTTATGGTACCTGTAGGTAAGATTCTACATTTCTCAATACTTCCATTTTCCCTTTTTAATAAGTGTCAGGGCACAAGTGGATACACATCAGGTCATTTCAGCAAGAATTCTGAAGAACAGATATTGTCCCCACTCCAGAGAGGTCCAAGAACCACTTGTAAAGAAACTAAAGTATTGGTTTCTAGTGGTTGACTTGGTAGTACCTGCAGAGACTTTGCTTGCTTGGGTTCTGAAAGGTTATTCTGTGTAAGCAAGCAGAGGTCAGGACTGGAGAAGTAGGGTATAGTCTCAACTATGCTATTTCTTAATGTCTGGGTCCCCTTCCTGCCTGTGGCCATCATAAGCAACAACATTTTCTCTGTACTGTGACTCTTAGAAACTCCTGTTTTGGAGGGTGCGCAATGAAATTAACTTTGAGCTGATCCCTGGGATTTCATCTGGGGACACTAATGTGTATCAAATGGATCATTCCCTGAAAGCTGTTTACGAATCTGTTTTTGGCTCATAAAAAGATACAACAGAAAAAATATTGACTTTATAGTGGGACAGATAGATCATTTTTGTATCATAACTCCAACATATACTGTCTGTGATATCTTGGGAAAGTATCTAAATCTGTGTCTGTTTCCATAGGGGTAACATGGGGACATTTCCAGACACTTGAGTATTAGATGACATAATATTAGGATAATGCTGGCACGTGCTAAGTGCTCAATATATTTTTCCTTTCTTTCCTTCTTAATGTCAAGTTTAATCTGGTTTAGAAAGTTATTAATAGGCTTTGGCCTATCAGTAACTTATGGTTCCTAGAGATGATTTCTCCTTGTTGTCTCTATTTCTTTGTAAAATCAAAGTTCTAATTTTAGAACTTGTCTTCAAAGCTGCTTTAAAACCTGACAGTGAAAGTGTGAAGAAGATGGATCCCTAGTTACACCAGCCAGAGATGCCCTCGCTCTGGACCCCTTTCTTATTTTTCCAAATGATGGTTGGTATCTTGAGATCCATGTGGTAGAGCAACAGGATCTTATAAAGAGGATGCCTGCCCACGTGTTCAGCTTTTAGAATGCAGCTTGAGACTCTACTGACTCCACATACTTAACTGAGACATCCCATGTGAAACCTCCAGAGCTTGCTGAGCTCTACTTTAGGGCCATATCTCAAGTGTAGGTCTCAGAAGCTCAGATGGTCCTTGCAGCCACAACATCAATAACCTGTGATGAAACTGTGCAGAAGAGGTTGGCTGGTGATGGGTTTGGAAATTTACTGGCTGGTTCAACCTGATTGAAGGGGAAGGAACTTGAATTAGTACTGGAACCGTAGAATTCTCTAGATGAACTAGAATTTGTATTTAGACAAGTTGCAAGATATGAGTGGTAAATGATGCAGAAGACTTTTTCTTTAAACAGTCTAGAACCTCTGTAAACTAATTTCCCTAAAAGGCATTAACTATATGCTCATAATGTTGGAATGAGCTTTTCAGGCTTTTGAGTATACTTTGCAAATAAAAATACTGTCCTTTAATCATGAATGTGAATTTTGGAAACATTCGTAATCATTCAGAACCACATTTCTAAGCAAAGGGAATACTAACTGGTAACATTTTTGAAGTAGGAGTCCTTCATTATATATGAAGTTAAAGCAATCAGGTTAATAATATCTTGCTTCAGGGGCTCTTGGTAATTCATTTTGCTTTAGTAGATGTTTCTTGAGTACTTTCTATGATTGTCTGACACTGTAGAAAAGTGCTTTCAGTGGTGAGAATGTGTGAATGGTATAATGAATCTAGATCAAGACTGAAGTTTGGCCTAGCTTTGGACATTTGGACATCAGGAAAACTTTTGAAGATTTATCTCTGTCTCTGTCTCTGTCTCTGTCTCTGTCTCTGTCTCTGTCTCTGTCTCTGTCTCTCTGTCTCTCATACACACACACACACACTATACATTTTTGAAGATCTGTATCATAGAAGGTCCAGTGCTGGGTACAGCGACCTCAATAAAATTATATTGGTTTGGGTTTACTTGGGATTTTGGCATTATCCTTTGTTCTCCTTCAGTGATACTGAGAATCACCTATTTGCAAGGATACTGAGAGAATTTGCCATTTGGGCATGCCCAGAATACATTATACACAAATATATGCATGTGAGTAATAACATTTGTCCTTAAATTATCATAAAGCTAGGGAGTAATTTCCCCCACAATACACAGAAAGGCTGGTTTTTTTCATGCCTTCTAGATAACGAAAAAATTGACATAAATTATGTCCTGAACTGCCTAGAATGACATCTTTGCTAGGACCAGGGGAAAGTAAACCTCAGGCTTCTCTAAGTTATACCAATAGGATTATATTTTAATTCATGAATTAATACAATTAACATTATTGATTATTGCTATTATCTGTGATACGTTCAGTGGTTCTTTCAAAAGTTACTTAGGTTTTTAACCTATTATATGTAATAGATCATTTTATTCATGCACTCATTCCTGGCTTCTGGCACTAACCGAGCTTCAGGGTTTAAGTCTTCTGGGATTGCACAGTTTAATGACATTTGAGCATATGGATTCTAAAAAAGAAAAATAATAAAAGTAGGATCTGGGACTGGGAATGTATCTTAATGGTAAAGCCCTAGCCTAGTAGGTGCGAGGTCCTGTGTCTAATATCCAGCACTGCTAAAACAAACAAACAAACAAATAAGCAAGTAAACCAACCTATGGAACCTATAGAAAAAAATACATCTGCAGTGTCTTACTTTTTCTTCAGTATATTTTATTCCCTAGGGACTGTTTTATCCAAAAAAGGGTCACTAGGACACTAGCTTACCAAGACAATTGTAAAATAAAGGTAATTATTTTTTGTGTTTATTATAGGGAGCTGTGGTCTCAGACTAACTGTAATCCCCGTGCTTCACCAATACTTCATTTTTCCCAGCACACGACAGATGGATCTGCTACTTGAGGCTTTGGGCCCAAAGGAGACCAGTACTTTTTAAAATGTTTTAAAAAAATGTTTACAGAAAAAGAATTAAGATGTCCTATGTACAATGTGTACCAACTCTCCATGATGAATGTAAAAATTATGTGCTACAAACATGTACTAATAAAAATAAAAATTAAAAAAAATTTTTAAAGATGACATCTCCTTCATTTTCAGGGTGAAAATGGCTTGGGAGGCCGGCAGAATGCAGAATAGGGCGTGGAGCTTTTGCTCCAACACAAGAAACTATTAACCTAGACTTCTGTCAGAGCCATTCTCAGACTTGTTTCATAATGTTGGTCCACACAGAAGAATTCAGGACAGGCACAGGGTAGGACTCTGAAAAGATTAGGTTTCTTGGCTCCTCCCTAAAAGCTAGAACAAAATCCATAGCAAAACAGTTTGGTCCAGTGATTAGACACATAGACTTTGGAATCTGACAGTCCTGGCTTGGGATCCTATCTTGGCCACACAATAGTTATGTGACTTAGAGTCTCTGTGAATGTGGGAAATTTTTTTACAGGTTTTTATAAAATTTAAAAGTTAAGTAAAGTGCCTAGAGCAAAACGGTCTGTCATTAAATGTTTAAATTGCTATTTTTAAAATTTCTTTAAAATTTCTAGTTTCCTTTATAGTTTTCTATATAGTTGATTGAAATGCTATATTTTCTTTGTTTTGTGGATGACATTGTCAAATTGAAAGTTATTGTTGCTAGTTTTGTTTTGAGGACTAAAATCATATGTTAGGCATCGTCCTTGGGGTGAATCAGTGTCTCTGCACATCTAGTAATGACCAAAAGTGGCCTGTAATCAGTCTGCTTGGAAGAGGCCTGTGATTGGTCTGTTTGGAAGTGGATCATGGTTCTGGCTCATTTGACTGCTGGGCCCTTTCATTAAAGATGACTGTGATGGTATTTATGATGATCCCGATAATGGTGCAAAGTCTTTCCATAAGGACATAGGAACCACTTACTTTGGGAATAGCAGGTCAGCCAGTGGCCCTGAATTGAGGATGCACAGATGGTCTTCCTCATTCTCCTCCATTCAGTCTAGTGACTGAGGAGGGGAAGAGACACAGTGCGTATCTGTCTTGGTGCTCTCATCTATAATTTTACTTCCCCTGCTTGTACTCTAGAGTGTGGAAACCCTCTTTTGGTCTGTGGCTCGGGATCACTTCATTCTCAAGAGGAATGCTTGTTCTTACCAGATCTTGAAACCGGGCATTATTTGGGAGTTTTATAGGTAGAATTTTTTCTGCCCCTTCTCTTTCATGAGGAGCCAAATTCTCAGTAATGCCTAATGGATTTTAGATTTTTGGACCTCTCTTCTTCTTGCTGCCTTCCCTGCTATCCCATAGGAGGCTGACAGACAAGCAATGCTTAGTGGCTCAGACTCACCTAAATGTCAGTAAGGCGTTGCTGACTGAGAGGCCTTGTGTATACATATGTTCTGTAGCCTTTAAGCTATCTTCTACCTCGATGTAAACTGATTTATTAAATTTAGCTGCTTATTTCTCCTGCAAGCTTCTCAATTTGCCTGTGGCTTGAGTTCAGCTGAAGCAAAGCTCAACCCAGTTTGGGCCTTTGTGTGAAGTCAGAGGCAAGTTGAGTCAGGTACATACCAACCAAGTTCAGCGCCTGCCTGCGGTAGGACTGGTTCCCCACTTATTGCTTCCACAGCCCAGCAATCTGGAACCTGGGCTAAGCTATTTGTCCCACAGGGCTGTAAGCAATAAGACAGGCTGGGTTTCTGTTTCGAGAATGGTGGTGAGGAGAGGGCCCTGTAGGTGTTAATTTTGATATCGATTTGGTTGGCTCCTACACTAAGAAACATGGATGTTGTCTATTTGGATCCTCCAAAGCCACTTCAGCATTAGTTTAAAAAGAGCGACCCATGGGCTTCAATTGCTATACCTAAGACAAATTCGTAGTGGCTGATATGTGTTGTGCCTCTGGGAAAGGAGTGGGAGAGAAAGTATCAAACACACCCCTCATCCACTCTATAGACACAGTAGCAGAAGAACAGATCACTACACTTATTTGTCAAATATCAGACTCATGTGTGTAAACACATTGTCTCCCTGGTATGAGAAACTGAAAGAGTAAATAAGGACCAAAGTGTACAGTAGATATTGTGAAATTGGAAGAAGTTGTTCAAAAGGAAAGAAGAACTAGGGTGAGGGAAGGAGGAAAGGAAGGAAGGGAAAAGGGAAAAAAACTTTAAAAAGGATAAAATGGAAACAAACTTTGTAAATAGGGAAGGGAGATGGGTCAAAGGAAGGAGAAGAGATTGGGAGAAATACCGAAATCAAAGACTATCACGTAGAGGTACAAATTCCCTATGAATATGATCACTATATATACCTTAAATGTACCGATAAACTTCAGTATATATGTATAATTAAATACATATATATACATATATACATACGCACACAAAGATATGATGATGCAGTATAATGCAAAGAACTCTAGGTCATTCTTGGTTTCATACTCAAAAGCCATCTGTCAGCAAATTTTATTGATTCTACCTACACATTATAACAGAATCTGCCTGCTTCTTACCATTTCTGCAATTGCTATCCTGGTTTAACTGCCATCATTTGTTGTCGGTATCACTGTCTTCTCAACTAATACACCTTCTACTCTTAGTCCTCTAATCTGTCAACATAGTAAATAGAGTAAATGTTTTATTTATTTAATTTTTTCAGAGTAAACATTTTAGTTGTTTTTTTTTTTTTTTCTCTTTAAGGCAGGGTCTCGCTATGCAGTTCAGGCTGACCTCGAGCTCACTTTGTAGCCCAGGCCGGTCTCGAACTCACAACGATCCTCCTGCCTCAGCCTCCTGAGTGCTGGTATTACAGAGGCCTTAAAGACACTGAAAGGCCTCTGACCTTATGTCTTGCTCCTCCTCTCAGTATCTTGCTGTAACCACACTGACCCTCCTGTTGGTCCATGAACTTTCCAGGTACGCTGCTGTCTCAGAGGTTCCTCTCTCAGAAATGCTGTTTTCTGGATTTCTCTCCATCTCCTTTTAAGTCTGTGTTCAATCATTGCCTTAAGGATTTTCTCAGAAGATGGAGTAATATGGATCAGACTCATACTCTTACTTCTGTCAACTAAAATGAAAAAAGCAAAAATTTTCATCCATTGGACAACCGGGGAGATAAGTGAAATGAACACTGTGCCTGCCAAGCTTAAAGCTTGGAGCAAGTCCAGGCCATAGGACAGTAGAGGCTTAGTTCATCAAGAAGACATTACAGTTCCACATCAGCAGGTAGAGCTGCAAGAAGGAATAGTCAGTGAAAGTCAGAGATTTCAAAACCCCTTTCTCAATAAATGACAAAACAAATGAAAAATCAGTAAGAAGTCTTTTTT
>PVLD010035276.1:0-11928 GCA_004027595.1 Dinomys branickii | reverse complement strand
GCTCCAAGCACACCCCTGGCCCATGCCCTCGTTTCGGCATTCGTAGCTTCAGCTTCGGGAGACCCATTGCCCAGCTGCAAGGGGTGGGGAACGGTAATGCTGGAGCCACATGGTCTGGACCCGCCCCCACCCATAGCACGACGACAGGGTGGAGCCGGGCGGTCCGCTGTGAGCATATGTGCTTTCCCACCTCCAACCATGGCAATTTGTATACATCCCTGTATGTCATAGTATAGTCTGAGGCAGCTATATCTCTTCCCCAGGTGAGAGTCCAAGGATATAGATAAACCCAGGAGTACAGTTATTATCACAGGGAAGATAACTAATTGAGTGGTAGGGCAACGGAGATGAGGGAGGAGAAAAAACGAAGTGATCAAAAGGGCCATCATCTATGTAACTGAGTAACAAAGATGAAGGTAACATTATGTAGGACAGCATCCAGAGCTAATTCCTTTCTATGTTCTCTATAATTCTGTATTTCCTCAGTTGTTTTTGTATTAGCAGAAATGAAGATAACTTTATATTATACAGCATCCAGTGCAAATTCCCTACTATCTTATCTATAATTTGGTACTTCCTTTAATGTTTTTGTGTTAACTAATGTGAAGATAACTATGTAATACAACATCCAGTTTTAATTCCCTACTATATTCTGTATAACTTTGTATTTTCTGTATTGTTTATGGCTTTTCTGGTTCATATATCTCCATTCTTTTGTCTTTAAAATAAAATTAAAAAGAAAAAAAAATTTCAAATTACCTAAATCAACAAGGAGAGAGTACAGGATGGTGAAATGATTATGGTACATGTATAGAAGGTAACATTTATGTTTACAGAATAATACAGCAAAATACCATAAGAAATTAAAATATGAAGTTAAATCCTCAGTATAATCTCATTTATGGAAAAATTGGAGGTCAGACTGAAATGAACTATACTAAGGCATTAATAACTCCTGTCTCTGAGTGATGGAGTTGTAACTGACATTTTTCTTTGCTTTTTACGTCATTATGACTTTCTACATTTTCCACAAAATAGCATACACTAATTTACGATAGCACAAAAAGGTCCAAAATCAAGCACTTAAAACTTAATTAATAAGAGTAAATTCAAGGAAGAGAGACATGAAGGCAGTGAGAAAGAAAGCAAAGGGTCAGTGCTGTAACTCAGTGGAAAGGCATATGCTTAGGACATGCAAGGCCCTGGGTTCAACCCCTGCACAAAAAGAAGAGAGGCGAGAGAGAAGAAAAGAACTAACATTAACATAAGATAGGCATAAGAAAAAATGAAATGTGCAAAGAAAGCAGAAAAAAATATGGGCCAAGATATCTACTTAATCCTCTTTCATCAGACAGTTACGGGGTTCTCAATGCTATAAACGTCTCAGGATAGATACAGTTTCACTGGCAAATGCTCAGAAGTGGACTTCCAGAGCCCCAAATTGCATACTTTTAAAGGGACTTTCAAGCTTTACACACACTGTCTTCCAAATGGACTGTTACTAATCTACATTTCCACTGACTGGATCAAATTACAACAGTATTTGTTTCCATACATTTTCATAAAGCTAGGTTTTGGCTGTTTATGTTTTTGGCTTTATCTACCTGAACAAAGTTTAGATCCTATCCTTTCATGACTAATCATGAATTTGCATCCCAACTAGAGATAATACATGAAAGCACTATTTTTAAAGGCTCAAATGTTTGTGACAGTTCATGTCCAACTTCTTTATAGCTTGGACATTATCGGTTTTGATGGTGGGACGGGGAAAAAGACTGCGTACTATGAGAGACTTCTGTATATGGATGAATAAATAACAGAAAAACGCTCAAATGCAGTCAATGAACTTCACTAACGTGCCAGATTGTTTCTGTTTTTTAATGCCTCAGGTTAATTTTCTACTCATTAAAATACTACTATATCACATACAACTCTTTAGGAGAAGATGGCTATAAAAATGCACTAGCATTTACTAGATATGACAATTTCTTCAAAAGTAATGGAAGGTCTACTTTCCAAAATTCTGTTCTATTGCTTTTGTTGCTTTCAATAAACGTGGACAGTAGTACTTTAAAATCTGTGTTTAGAATCCCATCGGCCTAAGGTTAGGGTAGATGCAGAGCGCGAGAACACACTCAGTTTTACAATGTTAGTTTTGAACAGTCCATCTTTATCATTGCTGGTGTCCTGCCACATGTCTAGGGGTAAGAACCATCTCTGGAAAATGGCAGTCGCTTTTCTATTTTTCAGGGAGCAAACATCACACAAGAGGTTCTCCTGGACCTGGACTGGAGAGAATTACATGACGGCCAGGCTGCAATTCCCTTCCACCCCACGTCTCCCGTCATTAGCTTTTTACCATGGCAGTGGATCCGCAGAGGCTGATCCTGTCAATATTTACTGAGCACAGGCTGCATATCAGGTATCGCAGTACACACTAGGGACACGACATGGCACAAAAGCAGGCCCATCCTTTCCTGTACGTTCCACTGCTCCCTCACCTTCCCCACAGATGCTCTACTGCCATTAGTCCTTCTCTCTCCCTATTTAAGAACTATCAGCAGTAGTGGGTTTCTGAACCTCAAATATTTTTTTAAACATCTCTGCATGTTAAGATTAGAATTACATGTCAATACTATAGCTATCCTTTACACTTGGGCCCAAATTTCTTTGTAACTGTTAGATATTCCTCAAAACCTACAGTACAGATATTTAAGCACTCTCTGGTTTCATGGTGAATAGATTACTGTTCTCAGATTTAGGTTCTGGTTTTATTCTTGAGTTTATTTATTTATTTATTTTTTTGCGGTACTGGGGATCGAACTCAGGACCCTGCGCTTGCTAGGCAAGCACTTATCCCACTGAGCTATATCCCCAGCCCTATTCTTGAGTTTAAAGAAGGAGAGTTATGTAAACTTTCCCCTAGTCTGCTATCTTAACCAGTGTTAACCTAGAAAAGAAATGGATAGTCTCTAGACCATCATCTACACAGCACACAATCTCATACAGTAGAAACAATTTCACCTTTTTGACATAACACGTAACTTAAACTCACTTTGCAGAGGACTTTAAATTCTATTTGTTAATTCAAAACAATGTATATGCTTTTTCTTCAATTTAAAACACTTTCTGAAAACTAAATGCAAGAGATGATGACCTAGGGTAACCTGGAACGTGGATTCATAGATCTGGATTCAAATCATGACTTCTTCCAAGTTCTGCCTTACCAAAGGTATGAGCCTGGGAAAATCCACTTATTTGTGAATCCAGTTCTTTATTTACATGCTATAATAAATAATGAGAATAATACTAAATCCTGTTTTTCAGGATTATTATAAGATAAGCAAAGTGCTTGTCTACATCAGCATCTAGTAATTGGTGTCATTAATATTACCAGTAAGTGATCCTAAGGTAATTAATCACCAGGACAATTGGAATTATAAAGGATAATAGGAAAGGGGAGTTTACTCTGAATTTGAAAATGGTACATATAATCATGGTTGTTTTTCTTTAAACAAATCTATCATTCCTCCCATGTACCTTTGTCAATGTGATCGTTTTAGTCAGAAATGTCTAAAGCAGGCCACTTCTTCCTACTGGACTTTTCTTGCCTTTCAAGTCTCAGCTTAAACATTCCTCTTAATGATACCCCACCACATTCCTCACAATGAAAATTTAATTCTATGAATTCCCATAACATTTCCTGTGAAGCTCACATAAATATATGTTTCATATGACCTTGTATCATTATCAACCTTTTTTTTTCCCATTAAAAATAAAGTCCTAGTACTATGATACAAACTAGACAATTACTCTCAAATGTTCACTTTTCCTGTGTTCCTTTCCTTTCATCCTTTTGTATATTACCTTTTATTAGGGGCTACCAGATTAATTACACAGATTTAAAAAGCAAGAAAATTTATCAGTAAGAAAACACAATAATATATAAATGTGTGTTCATGTATATAGCTGGTAAAAAGTTCTGTATATAAGTCATATTTTGGCAAGTGAAACTGTCCCTATAAAATGGAGCATTTGAGATGGATACAGTTAGGGAGAAGCTATGTCAAATCTGTTCTAAAAGAATGTGTTCACACTCCAAGACAGCACTGAACTGTTTTTAAAAGCACTACTTATCAAATCTCATTTTTACAATTCGTTTACAAATATCTTAAAGAAAGTCTAACTTTTTTTTTTTGGTACTGATTGAACCCTGGACCTCACACATGTTAAGCAAAAGTGCTACCACTGACCCACATCCCCAATTCTTTTTATTTTGAGATAAGGTCTAAGCTGCCAGGTGGGGTTGGACTTGTGACCCTGTCTCAGTCTTCTGAGCAGCTGGGATCACAGGTGTGTGCCACCACAGCCATCTTGATTTTTTTAAATCTCCCACAGCTCAGTGCATAAAATAAGACTCTCGTAAGAATTGACCGGGTGAGCCCCCAAAATCTTGTCACATTAATCCCTTGATAAATTTTTAATAGTATAGTCTCCAACTTCAAAATATAAACGAGGCTTGCCCTACAATTTACCTTCCTCTTCATCATCTTCTGGAGGAGAAGGTATCATTGAGGTCTGAGATCCAGACTGCGGCAGGCGAACCGAAGGACTGGCTGTAGTTTTCCTCCTCTCTCTGTCCGAGTCACTCTCCAAGCACACAACTTCATATAAAGTGTCAGTATTATTCTTTCTCTCCTTCTGCTTTATCTTGAGGATGAAAAAATATTATTTATTGTGCAGTAAAATTGGATTTTAATTAAGTACCACTTAAAAAATTTAATACAGATGTGACACTAAATGCTGTTTCTTTGAATATCTGTACTAAGTATAACCTTTTCTAACCAGAGAAGCACATGTTTAAATTTAAAATCTCTTAGGAAAACAGACCACTTCCTGAGTATTATCTGCACTTCTACAATTCCACCTGTCATCAAACTGCATCATCAGTTATCCAACTACCAATTTTTAGATAAGGGTGAACTAACTAATCTGTATCTTCAATTTCTTTAGGTGTTCTTTGAGATTTCCTGGACAAAACTATTTACATCAAAAAGTTTTAAACTATGTTAAGACATGAAGTTTAAATTAAAAGAAAAACCTTACTTCCACTTTTTTAAAAATAAAACTCCTTTACTTAATTACTTTAGAATCTCCATTTTTCAACTGAAAGCTACAATATGGGGTGGGGATGGGGGAAGGGGTGACAGAAAAGACATCAATAAAAACAGCATTTTGGGGGGGGTCTTTTTTGAGACAGGGTCCAGCTATGCAGTTCAGATTGGCCTTGAGCTCACTTTGTAGCCCAGGCTGGTCTCGAACTCACAACAATCCTCCTGCCTCAGCCTCCTGAGTGCTGGGATTACAGGCATGTGCCACCATGCCCGGCCTAAAAACAGCACTTTGATATCTTCAACTGATTTGTATTCTGAGGCAAACAACAGTTTACACTGACCTAAATTATCTAAAATACAGTAACATTTTTAGCATGCCAGTTTAAGAAAGAGAAGAAGAAAAATAGAGCCAGGAGCAAAGAGGAGGACTGTAGGAAAATGTACAAAGAAAACTGACAAAGTGGCTGGAGAAACACATGCTCATAAAGTGAAAACACAAAGGGAGGCTCACATGCTACAGAAATATCAGCTAGAACAGATCTTTGTCATCCCAATGTTCATTTGGATTCTTAAAAAAACTTACTCCAATTCAGAAAGTAAGGCCAAGATAGCAGTAATATGTTGTTTCAGTAACAATGTTATTACCTGAGACACTGTTTAATACAGGAGCGAAGAACTTTTCTATAAAGTGTCAAATACTAAGTATCTAGGCTATGTGAGCAAGCAGGTTGTTGTAACCATACACCTCTACCATTAGAATGCAAAAGCAGCTACAGATCAATAAATTAAGTGAATTTAATTAAGTTTCAATAAAATTTTATCTACAAAATGAACGGCCAAACCAGAGTTGACTCAGGCTATCCTTTGCCAACTGTGGTTTAACATATCTAAGTTATGTGTTAACCTGCAGGCTTGTGCCCAGAAGATACATTAATGATTTCCGTTAAATATAAAAGAAATCAAAAGTTGCAAATAGGATACTAATCTGTTTTGTTTTTGATCTCACAATCTTAGAATCTAGCATTTTTTTCTTTTAAGAAAGGACCACATGAATCCAAATTCCTCAAATACTTACAACTAATTTTTACCACTTTTATGATCTCATTTACCTACTGAATTTAAAATCATCTATACATGTTCACTTTAAAGTTTTAATAATTATGATTTTTAACTAGCAAAAATTACACTTTAGCTGGGCGTGATGGTGTACACCTATAATCCCAGCATTCAGGAGGCAGAGGTAGGAGGACTGCTGTGAAGTTCAAGACCAGCCTGGGCTATATAGTAAGATCAAGAGCAGCCTGAACTACATGGCAGGACCCTATCGCCAAAAAAAGGTAAATAAATAAAATAAAAATTATACTTTGATGATAAATAACAAGACTGAAATATTTTTTGGTTATAAATCACTTTTAAACATCACTTAATTGCTCTCTGAAACAGTTCATAGATTAGCAACAGCTCTTCATATTAAAAAAAATTCCTCCCAGACTATATAGTTGATGTAATTAATGCAGTTCATCTAGAAACTCTCCCATGAGTCACAGTAACCAAAGTATACACCTTGTGAAGTCAGATAAACAGAGTTAAGAATGGGAGTAAGCCTATAAGTCAAGAACTCCAGCTATCCAAAATAATGTTCACTACTGAAGCTGGGTAGCAGTACACTAGATTATCATTAGACTGTTCTTTAACGTCTATGTATGTTTACATTTTTGATAGTAAAGTATTTTAGCTGTGATAGCACATGCCTATAATTTCTCAGGAAGCTAAGGCAGGAGGGTTTTGAATCTGAGGCCAGCCTGAGCACTATATACAGTGCCTGCCAAAATAACGTATATATCAGGAAAAGTAAAACTTGTATAAATATTTTAATACTAAGTTTACTGAGACATCATGAGATTCATACAAGTTACCTTTGGCCTTTACAATTATAAGGGCTGCTCAGAGAGGTGGCTGTCAGCCTCCAGATATTTATCAGTATGGCAAACTGCTCAATTATGTATACATTTTTATGGCAGACTCTATATATCTATGTATGTGAGATATATAGGGAGACCGTCTCAAAAAAAAAATATATATATATACACACACACACACAGAACCTAAATATGTAACTTTCCAATTTTTGCTACCATATATATAATATATATAAATTATATGTATATAAAACTATAATATGGGGCCAGAGACATAGCTCAGTGGCACAGCACCTTGGCAAGCGCAAGGTTCTGAGTTCAATTCCTAGTACCAACCCCCCCACCCATAAAACTGTAATATAAAGCAACCTGATAAAGATACAGGAAGACTTGAAAAAATGAAGACAATCTATATTTCTGGATGACTTCTAATAATTTTTCCCAGAGCTAGACAGATTGATGCCAAAGTTTACATGGAAAATAAACCAGGGTATCTAGAAAGCCCACAAAAACAGAAATAGCTGAAGAGGGAAGGTAGCCTTACCAGATATTAAAACATACTATAAAGTCTATACCAAGAGGACAGGATATAAAATACAAAAATTATGCAAATACATGTAAAAATCTGATATGATAACGGTAGCATTTCAAGTCACTGAGCAGAAAACTCTAATCTTTAATGAATGGTGGATGCTGGGACAAGTGAATGGCCATTTGGAAAAAGAGTAAATAAAGTCCATAGTTTATACTAAAGGTCAGCGTGACCTGAATAAAATACAAGTAAGAGATCTACGAATAGTAAAATGAAAGCATGTTAAGTAGTAGAAGAAATATATGCAAATTCTTTTGCACTTGGAAGCAAGAAAGGCCTAATTTTGATCTGAAATTCCAAAATTTCAAAGAAAAAAATTAATAAAGTACATAAAAATTATCATGATATAAACAGGGGAATGGGAAAAAAAGCAGCAGCAAGATCTATCATGTACAGGTAAAAGCTGCCTAAGATGAATGCTATCATTATGCACAACTAAAATTTACCAATAACATTTTAAAAACACAAATAAATAAATAACAAGTCTGTAAGCACTGAAAATAAATAAATACACAAATAACAAGAGGAGTCAAAATGGGAAATATGCATCTCAAGAGTCTGTCTTGAGTATACAAATAACTTAAAAATTAGAAAAAAATGAGGAGAAAAGTGAGCAAAAACATGAACAGGAAACACAGAAAAGGAAAGGTCACCCTTAAACATGAAAAAGTGCTTGCCTTATGAAAAGGTAAAATAAAACTACCCTTAGTGACCAACGCCCCACCTTTCCAGACCCTTAAACGTGACATATTCCTGAGAAGCACATGAGCAGGTGCCGCCTGACTCTTGAGGTCACAGCTCCCACAGAGGGGACTTGGCAAATACACGCATTTGCCTCACATGCCAAGAATAATGCTTCATGGTTTCATAAAACTACACAAAAAATGCACACACTTTCATGCAGCAGCAGCGTCTGAAACAGCAAATGACTGGACAAAGCAGCCCATGTGGCTATCGAGAGGTCTGAGGCGATCAGGAGTCATCCACCCACCACAGCAGTACACAGCCACAAGGAAATCTCTATCTAATGTACAGAATAATCTCCAATATACTAAAAAGGTACAGAAAAACACGCTAATTTTTACTTTGAGTTAACTATACAGAAATATTTTACTATCTTCACAAAAAGAAAATTGGAACGATACACCAGAAAACACTAATAATTACTTCTTTGTCGGGGTGAGGAGATAGAAATGGAAGCAAGATTTTTAAGCCTACTTTTACAATATTTTGATTTTTAAAAAATCATATTAGTATCTTACATGTACAAAACAATAAATCAAAAAGGAAAAAAATTATCCAAGCCTCCATACTGAAAATAAATTGGAAACAAACCTAATTACATTATCAAAGGGTAATAGTACCACAGTGATAATTATTCTGGGCTAGGCGTGTAACTCAGTTGTAGAGTACTTGCCAAATATCTCAAGCACCTACCTGGGTTTGACCCCCAGCACCACCAAAAAAAAAAAAAAACCATAAACATCATTCCAAGTACCAGGTTTGTATTAATCCTGAGACGTACTCAAAGGACAAAAAGAAGTTTCACAAAATCTTAAGTTTCAAAAATAAATGAATACACAAATAAATAGAAATAAAACTTTACATGCAATAGTTTTGTAATACTGGTATTTTTAATTCTTTGAAAAATAAAATTAAATATCAGTATTACTATAATTAAGATATTCAGTATAAATAAATATAAATATATAAGTACAAATAAATATATAAGTACAAATATAAATGTAAAAAATCTGCAATGTTAAATTACTATTGAATATATATGAATGAACTCAACTGATTCAGGCAAGTATCATCCATGGATGCTAAAAGTATCAGTTTAAAACTTGGTGTAGAACAGAACACGGCTCTGATCAGTGGTTTTGTTTGCAATTTCACCTATTTGCCACCAACTGTAGTCTGGAAATACTGAATGGAAATTTTCAGAAATAAACAATTCATAAGTTTTAAACTGCACATGGTTTTGAGTTACATAATGAAATTTTGTGCTATCTCATGCCAGCCAGCCCAAAAGTGAATCTTCCTTCGTCTTGTCTAATGTATTCATGCCATATAGGCTACTCTTCCATTAGTTAGTGGCCAAGTTTAATTTTTTTCTCAGATCAACTGTCATAGTATTGCGCCTCAGCATTTACATGTGTAAGTACATACATCACACAATACACACAAAACAAACACACGGCAAACATGGGTAAGTGGCCCTAGTTACACTATTTGTATGACCTTGGCTACTACATTACCCAGGCTTCAGATATCAGCTTCTTCATTTATAACTATTTTATAAAAGATTTTACATCCCCTACACTTTCTTTGACAATAAAAATTCTACCAGTCTATGGTTCCAAGAAGACTTAGCTGATTTTTTGTTCATCTGTGTCACTGTTGAAAAATTTAAGCTAGGTGTGGCAGGAACACTTATAATCCCCACAGTTGGGAGGCTGAGGATCACTGCAAGTTTGAGGTCAGTCTGAGCTACATAGTGAGTTTAAGACCAAGTTAAACTACACCGTGAGACCTCATCTCAGAAAAGAAAGAGAAAAAAGAGGAAAAATTTTTAAACTTTGATAATTTTCTTTCTCTTTCAGTAAATGGTATCTGAAAATTTAAATCCAAGAAATCAGTATTTCCTTACTAATTTTAAAAGTTTCTTCTCTAATATGATGTCATCTTAATATAACCATCCCACAGATGGGAAGGGTTCTAGGCCTAAAAGAACTTACTGAGTCACCAGATAATTTTAGCAAAAGGAGAAAGAATCAATTTTTAAATACACGTTAAAATTTTTTTTTCTGTAATTCATTTCCCATACTGATGGCAAAAAGAGAAACATTACATAATGTAAAAATTCACTTATTAGGATTGTTCCCTTTTCAGTTTAATGACAACTGAAAAGCGTTAAACTTTTAATTGTGCCTAAAAATCTTTCACAAAGAACAAAAGTAGCGTGTTTCTATGGAAAGAACCTTGAATAAGGCTCTTAAAAGTCTTAGATACATACCCTTTTCATCCCATAAATATAACTTTGGATATCAGTTTCTTAATCCATAAATGAGAATACTATTCATGCTCACTGGATCAGAGCATGAATAAGACAGAAACATCGAGTAGTTGATTAACAGTCACAGAAAGACCTCAATTAGTGAAAAATATGCTTTCTAGCATAAATGTAAAAACAGGAATAGTTTATTAAGTTACAAGGAGGTAGGATTAATAGTGCTGTAAGTGTTCTAAAACAGTAAGAAGTTATTTAAATTCTTCACACTCTACCTTTCCTTTCTTGCTTCCCACCTATCCACCCATATACACAAAGAGACTTACTCAAATAAGAAGAAAAACTAAAATCATTATGATCAGAAATGTCCTGCTCTCCTCAGCTTTCATGTATATACACTTCTGGTTCTTTGCACAGAATATATTGACAATTTATATTTAGTTTGCAAGTTTAACAAAAGTCTAGTATGGTCTACTGAACCACATGTTTTTGACTAAATTACTCTATCAAGTCATTGTTTTAGCCTATCTAAAAAATTAAGTAAATAGCCGGATATGGTGGCGCGCACTTGTAACTCCAGCATGCAGGAGGCTGAGACAGGAGGATAATTGTGAGTTTGAGACCAGCCTGGGCTACAAAGTGAGCTCAAGGCCAGCCTGAACTGCATAGCAAGACCATGTCTCAAAAAGACCAAAAAAAAAAAGAAAGAAAAAAAAAAGAACAAAAAGTGCTAGAATAACACACTAGAGTATGAGTAAGCCTTGCACAGAATTAAAATTCATTTATTTCCATAAAAAGATAACATTCTAAATGTAATCAACAAAGTAACATTCTTATAAAATCATGTGGTTTTTATTTTTATTTACTTTTTATTTTTTTTTATTTTAAAAACATAAAAGTACAAAAACATATTGACAAACAGACACCAATTATCATAAAAAATAGTACAATCACAACTAATCTATAGACAAGGTGATATGGTCTCAACAGTGGTTATTGCTTTATCCATTGATATCTTCGAATTCTAAATGTATGAACCCATATACAGACATGCAAATTTAGTCAGACAATTAATCCTCTCAACAACAGAGAAAACACAAAAACCAAAAATCCAAAGACAAGAAACAAAACAGGCAAACAACAACAACAGCAACAACATCAACAACAAAAAAAACACCACTAGTTGCTGCTTTACATATTGATATCTTCGAAGTGTGTGTTCAGGATAACACATACAGACATACAAGATTAATCAAATATCCTGTCATCGATTATTGCTTAGCATTAAGT
>PVLD010035275.1:0-11929 GCA_004027595.1 Dinomys branickii | reverse complement strand
TGTAATAGCTAAAATGTGGAAGCAACCCAAGTGCCCATCCACAGAAGACTGGATTAAAAAATTGTGGCATTTTTATATAATGGAATATTATTCAGCTATAAAGAAAGACAGTTTTGGGGACTTTGTGGGCAAGTGGACAAAACTGGAGTCCATACTCATAAGTGAAATAAATCAGCGATACATGTGCAGGCAACGTATTATATCACTGGTGTAAGAACCCGAGGGTGGGAATATAAACTAAGAGACATGAAGGAAATCTGTTCTAAAACAAAGAACAGATGGGACGAAGGAAAGTAGAGAAGAAAAAGACAAAAATGTATGTAGGTATATATGAATATGCATATATGCAGGAGGGCTAACATGGTTCTACTATTGTATTATATCACTTAATGCTAAGCAATAATCGATGACGGGTTATTTGATCAATCTTGTAGGTCTATATTTGTTATAATGAACACACACTTCGAAGATATCAATATGTAAAGCAGCAACTATTGGTGTTTTTTTTGTTGTTGTTGTTGTTTTTGCTGTTGTTGATGTTTGCCTGTTTTGTTTTTTGTCTTTGGAGTTTTGGTTTTTGTGTTTTTTCTTTTGTTGAGAGGATTAATTGTCTGACTAAATTTGCATGTCTGTATATGGGCTTATATATTTACACTTCGAAGGTATCAATGGATAAAGCAATAACCACTGTTGAGATCATATCACCTTGTCTATAGATTAGTTGTGATTGTACTATTTTTTATGCTAATTGGTGTCTGTTTGTCAATATGTTTTTGTATTTGTATTTTTTAAAATAAAAATAAATAAATAAATAAATAAAATATACATTGTATAAATTTATTTTATTTTTACATCCCAGTTTTGTAACTTTATATTTTATGATTCTTAAAGTTTATATTCAATAAACCTAATATATGTATGTGTATATAGGTATGTCTGTGAGTGTATATGACCAGACAATACAGAAATACCTAAAAAGATTTTTAAAAATTATTTTCTGTGATCCTGAGTCAAGTCTACCATTGAGAATCAAATATGCTAATGGCTGTAACCAGGTGAATGGCTTAGAAAAGTGTGGTCAATTTTCATGAGAAGCCACTTACATACTTAGGAAGCCACTATGTAATGCAAACATATACTAATAAAAATGAGTTTTTAATAAGGAAGAGATTCAAGCAGACTGTTGTCACCCCATAAGATACCCAAGTTTAATCAGGGATCAGTTTATTTGGGGCATAGCCCATCGTCTGTCAACTGAATGTGATCTCCATTTCAGCTCTACAGTAACTGGTCATAAAGCGCATGAGAGAAAAGCACAGTATCAAACTGCTAAAATACACTAAAAATCTCTGTGAGACTTTTAGACTCGGGGGCTACAGTACAAGGGACTCAGAAACAAATGCTGGGGTGTATCCCCGAAGGAGAGCTGCTGCTTTGCGGGCCTGAGGCCTGCGTTCAGTCTCCAGCAGCAATGACGGTGGTGGTGGTGGTGTAGTGATGAATACTTTAGTAAGAAGAGATTGAGAGTATCATAGTCACAGAGCGCTGTATGACCTTGGGACACAGCAAAACAGCGAAAATGAGGTCTGCTTCGCAGGCAAGGCCTTTCACCCAATTCCATGGGAGAGGGCTGGCATCATCGGTCACAGAAGGCAACAGCACATGAGAGCGGTAGCATTGATGTGACCTCACTCCAGGTACTGGGGTGCATGACAGATGCATTGGGGCTCAGCGGGAGACAGTTCAAATGCTGGCACTAAAGGCACTGGCAAAGGGTATTCATGTGGCTCTGAGGGGTTTACCGATGGCTTAGGCTTCATTATTATTTAAAAACTCTGCAAATATAAATAAATAAAGCAGCTAGAGCCAGAGAAAATAAGATAAAAATATGGGTTATAATATTTCATTTGTATATGATTTAAAATTCCATGTTGCAAGGCTTTGGTGAAATACTTAAGAAAATGTTGTTCAAATATATTATGGTATAGAAGTCTGAATTTGTTTATAAGCTAAAAAAATAACTGAGTGACAAAATGGGGAAATCATGCTAAGAACATGGCACCAAAAGTAAGAAACTGTGGAATTCAGAGAAAGAGATTTGATTGGTAATTGACATAAGGTAAAGGTTTACAAAAAAAAAAACCCTAGCTTGAAAAAGCAGAACGTCATTCTGGTTCCTTGTCAACTAGTGAGTCAAATAAAATCTTTGATAGATGTTCATGTTATTTTTCAAAACCACAAGAATCATAGTTTGACCCTTTTGCAAAGTTTCCTCTGTAAGTTTCAAAGATACACCAAGACACACACTGAATATATATGGCAGTGCTAGGTAAATGTGTAGACAGAGAATTATTGCACCTACTAGGTAGCTTGAACCCAGGCCTTTGTTTACCTCAAGCTCCCAAAGATAAATCACAACTTCCAATGGAACTTCTAATTTCTGACATTCTCTTAGTCTAGCTTTTCCTTTCCACTAATTTTGTGTTTTGTTTTATGTTTTGTTCTGCCCAGTATGGGCAGCAATAGCAGGGTTTGCTTTTAAGGTTTGACTGTTTAATTTTTCTTAAAATAGATTAACAGATTATGAGAAACTTATTCTCTATGGGGTAAGAGTTTACAATCTGCTTTGTGTACCTTATTTGTTTATTTTAACCTTAAGTAACTGAGAATTTCATGCCTACCAGAAAAGACATATTCGTAGACATCTGGATTTGTGAGTGATTGTGTTCTGATGTCTCCTGTACCTCTGAACCTGTGTTTTATACTGTAGACTTTATCTGTGGTTTATACTACAACTACAGACTTTGTGGTAAATCCACATGTCTGTTTATCTATGTGTCTGCAACTCAGGAAGGACTTTTACTTCTTGCCATGTTAGTATCAGACATTTTTTTCCAATTCTAGATAGTATTAATAACGAGATTACTAGTTAATCTGGGAACCAAGGACTATTCTCATGGAAGACAATTTTTCTGTAGGTGGTGGGTGTGTGATGGGGTGTTGGAAGGGCTGAAGGGGCAACCTAGACCTGCTGGTGTGTGGTTGACAGTGAGGTTCCTTCCAGTGGGGCTGCAGTACCTTAGCTGATCTGACAGGAGGCAAAGCTCATGCTTGGCCCTGGTACCTCCTCCCACGAGGCCCAGTTTGGACCCTCACTGGTCTCAGACCTAGGAGTGGGGGAGCCTAACTGAAATTCTGTTCTGACTGATAAATACAGGTAAGATAACATAAATGAAATTTCTGAAATTTTTAGGAAGTGAGCTATTTAACTCTAAATCATTTAAATGTGTTACGTCCTTAAAAATTCTTCTTACAAAAAGTAATTTAAACATTTTAAGAATCCATGCTCATATACCTAAAGTGTGAAACTCTGCTAAACTTAAAAGAAAACTCTCTGGCAAAGAAGACCAGTCTAACAATTTTGTTTTGGCAACAAGTTCTCTGCGTTCACCCTGACATACTTACCTTCTCTGTTTTGATGCAATCACAGACGTTTCTACCTGGGTTTGCTTTTGCTAATCAAACTTTACATCTTTAATGACCAAATAAGCAAACTTTAGGCCTAAATAATGTTTAAGATTACAAAAAAATATAAATTTGTTTGACTAAATTGAATCGTTATTTTGACACATTGGATTTCAAATCCAAAGTCAACTTGGAATATGTTAGCTTGAAGGTAATTTCTAAAATCTTTTCAGGCAACTTGAAGCCTTTTATTGATACCAAAGTTAATTAAGAGTAACCACTGGATACCTTAACTTCTAAATGAGGTTAATTCCTAAGCCACCCAAACTGTAAATTGCTACTCATAATTTAAGTATATATTCTATATGTGTAAAAAGGTTATATCATGGAGTGATGTTAAAGAATGTTAATTTTTCCATTTTAAGAAGGTGTAAAAGAGATGTGCAGTAGTCAAAAACATTATTGTGCATTAATTTGAAGTAATTTTGCTAATCTGTGAAAATGCTTATGTAAGACAGACAGTTTTCTATCACACACCAACCCAGTGTTCTCTGTAAAATAGTAGTGACTTTTGTTCCAAGGTCTAACTAATATGAATAACTGAGGAAACACAAGGTAGTGAGGATTCAGTAGTCTTCTACCTTGTGGAAAAGATTATTTTATTCAAAGCAGAGATTTACAAACTTCTTCTGTATAACAGCACATTCTTAGGAATTATTGACTTGAAATTATACTACAAAGCTACTGTGATAAAATCAGCAAGGTATTAGTCAAAAAACAGACCTGAAGATCAATGGAACAGACTGGAGAATGAAACCACAACCACAACCACAAACAAACTCAGCCATCTTGTCTTTGACAAAGGGGCCAAACAGGTTCCCTGAAAGAAAGGTAGACTCTTTGTTAAATGGTGCTGGAAAAACTGACTCACCACACGCCAAAGACTAAAACTAAGCCCATGTCTACCACCATGCACTAAACTACAGTCAGAATGGATCAAAGATGTAAATATTATAACACAAACACTAAATCTACTGCAAGAGAAAGTAGGTAGAAATCTGCAAAACATACCATTAGGCAGAGGGTTCATGAACAAAAAAGAAAACTACACAGAAAATACTTCAAAGAATCAACAACTGGGATCTCATCTTATAGAAAAGTTCTTGCACATCACAATAAATCACCAACAGAGAAAAAGAAAACCGACAAATTGGGAAAAAAATTTAGCTAATTGTCCCTCAGACAAAGGGCTTCTATCTAGAATATATAAAGAATGTTTAAAAAATCAGGTCCCCAGAATTCAAAGACCCAATACAAAAATGGGCATCTGGGATGCATACACACTTCTCAGATAAAGAAATACAAATGATAAATAAACGCATAATAAAATGTTCAACATCATTAATCTTTCAAGAAATGCAAATTAAAACAACACTGAGATTCCATCTCACCCCAGAAAGAATGGCTATCGTCAAGAAATCAACCAATAACAAATACTGCTGAACCGGTGGTCCGAAAGGAACCTTTCTCCACTGTTGGGAGTTTAGAGTGGTGCAACCATGTGGAAATCAGTCTGAAGCTTCCTCAGTAACCTAGGACTAGAGGTCCCATTCAACTTAACTATTTCCCTTTTGGGTATTTTTCCAAAGGAACTGAAAGCATCATACCACAGTGATATATGTGCACCCATGTTTATAGCAGTGCGATTTGTAACAGCTAAACCATGGAAACAACACAAATGCCTATTAACAGAGGAATGGCTGAAAAAGATGTGGTACTTTTGTACAATGGAATATTACCCAGCTATAAAGAGAGATAAACTCAAGGCTTTTATAGATGAATAGATGCAACTAGAGATTATACTCATAAGTGAAATAGATCAAACTCCATGTGTGAACATCATATTGTCTCCCTGGTATAAGAACCTGAAAGAGTAAATAAAATCTGAAAGATTCAATAGACTATGTGAAAGGGAAAGAAACTGCTCAAAAGGAAAGAACAATGGAATGAGGGAAAAGAGTAAAGAAAGAAAGAAGGAACAGAAAAAAATGTGTGTGTATATATATATATATACATACATATATACATATATATACACATACACACACAAGATAGCTAAGATCATTGTACTACTAATTTCTAATGGTTTTTTTGAAAGGAACAGTTAATGTTCAATTGTTTGACCAATCTTACATGCCTCTATCTGGTTATCTGAGTAACCAATGTAAAGATAGCAATATGTAATACAACCATTGTTAATTCCCTGTCACCTTGTTTGAAATTTATTGTTTTGTATTGTTTTATCTATGTCTCTTTTTTTTGTTCTTTACTTTTTAAAATAAAATAATTTCTAAAGCTTTTACCTTTCATTGGTCATTTTGACTTTGTGGAAAAGCCAGAAGACACAGGATGCTAAATATGGGAGATAAGGTAGGCAAATAAATGTGATGTGTTTACCAGCCTGCCTTATCATTGAAGGGCACATGTCAGCATCACAGGACACTGAAGTTTTTAATCATTCCTCATGAAGAAGCATTTTAAAGGGGAATAAGGGCAATGGGTTTTTACTGTAACCATTTTTAAAAATTTAAGTATTGTTTATTTTGATCAAATTTCATATCTTTATTTGTGGAAAAGAGGTAACAAATCAAAATTTCTTCTTCTTTTTTGGGGTGGGGGTTGAGACATGGTCTTGAAATGTAGTTCAGGAGGACTTGAACTGTGTCCTAGGCTGACCTCGAACTCCTGATGGTGCAAGGATTATAAGCATGTATGTCTACACCCAATTTAAAGATTGTTATAAAACGAACTGTTAGTTCTTTAGAATATGTCATTCTTAAAGCTTTTAAATTGGCTTATTGTCACTTTAATCAAATCATTAACCAAGCACTATTTCATAGGTACCTATCATCCTATCTTAAGGAAATGTTCAGGTCACTTCTAAAAATATTTTTAATTTTTGCCTTCCAAAAATCTGGTTCTGAGTAAAATAAATACAAGGTAAAGTTTTCACGATTTTTTTTATACCTAAAACTGAAATTTCCCAGAGTAAATCACAAAGATTTATTCTTTCACCTCTGTAAAGGGAAAGCTAGAAGGATCAATTAGGATTTGGGGAAGAATTGTCAAATCAAGAGAGAAAGACATTTCCTTAGTTAAACTGGTATTTGTAAAATGTCATATAAATTTTTATTTATTTATTTGTTATCAAATGTTATTAATATAAATATTTCAGGAAATATATGCTTTATGAAAATTTTTGAGCATTTCTTAATGCCCTGGCTTTCAACAAGTATATGCTAACTTGAGGATAAACACTGCTCAAAATTCTTACTATGAAAAAATTTCTTCAAGTTTTCCCATATTTGTCAAAGGTCTAGGAGTTCTTTGTTTAATATTAGCCAACAGTAGTATGATATCATCACTCAGAGTTTTCACTTAGTTAATAGCCTTGGACCACAGCCTTAATTTTTTAATTTCAATATAGTATCTTCTAAGCCAACAGTTCTCAAACAAGGATGAATCTCAGACTCCCTTATGGAATTTATAAATTCAATGTGGGGTTCAGGGGGTTCCTTGGTGGTAGTGTACATGCGGCTCTGAGATTAATCCCCAACACCACAAAATGGTAATGAAAATTAATAATAATAATAACATAGATATGCAGCTCCTATTCCAGATCCTACTTGGTATGTTTGAAATATTCATGATACATATATTATATTTCAGGATTTTATGGTGCATCTTGAGTTCTTTCTCCTACAAAAATATATTAGACTATTAAAAATAAGATGTAACATTCACTGACTTGTTTAAAATTAATTTTTAGAGAAGATTTATCATCTTTCATAAAGATATCCCTAAAACACATATGGAAACATACTGTTAAGTACATCATGCTATTTACACTGCACAGATCAAGATCTTGGGTGCCCCCTTTTGACCTGACATTATGTTGACCAGTTGAGAGATTGTACCAGTGAACTATGGCAAGGTCTCCAGAACTTCTTAGTGAAGAGGCAGATGGTATCATAAAAAATGCTAAAGCGAGACCCACCAGAACAAGAGCTAATTACAAAGCACTGAATGAACCGATGAGGAAACTCAAAACAATTGAGTGAATCTGCTTTTGTAATTGAAACAGAACATTTGCAACGATATCTCTCACTATGCTTTTATCAAATACGATGTGCTGCTTTTCAAAAACAAAGGTTTGCTTTATTCTTGTGCCAGTGCCTATGAAACTATTGCTGGAAAACTTCCTGCTCCCTGGTTTGTAAGATTCCAACTCTAAAGAAGGTAAGAAAGGTCACTTCCCTGACAGGTCAGGAACCTTAGAACTAAATAGCTCTTTGAGAAAAGAAGAGAATGGCCCTGAATCAAGGCCAGCAGTTTTCTAAAGCTGTTGGTTTCAAGCAGGAGCCTAAAGTGGTATCTTTCTATGGGCTGTTGGCCATTTCAGAACTTTAGAAATGTAATGGTCAATTCATTAGAAAGATACAAATAACTAAATAAATTTTACAGAAAAGAAGAGTTCAAGTTTAGTTGGTGCTACAGTTGATACATTGTGTCAACTTGGTGAGTCTATAGAGGTTTGGCTAAGTAACTCAGAAGTTGTAAATCTTGGGGTAAAAAGGGCATGCCCTTACCCTCTGGGATGTTGTTCATTGTGTTAATGTGGGAAGTTTAAAAGGTTAACTATGTGATTCAGCAGGAAGCCAGGGTGCTTACTTTGTATACATCCTGAGCCTGTGGAAGAGGAGGGCATGGAGACTGTGTGAGAGCTACATGCCCTCTGGGTGGGGGAAGGCTGTTTACAATGTAGGGGAGAAAAGGAGGCTGCTTGCGGCCACTCTTGTGGTTTTTGCTGTGCTCTGCTGCCCTGAACAGTTTGCCCTCTGCCGTGTGCCACTCTGCCTCAGAACCAACCAAGTATGGACTGAAACCTCCGCAAACTGTAAGCTAAATAAACCTTTCCTTTCTTCATTGTGGGTGTTGGATATTTTGTCTCAGCAAAGAGAGAAAAGTAACCAAGACAGTTGGCTAAGATATGTTGAAGTGAGTGTTGTAAGGTTAGTTTCCCAGGCTTAGGATAGTGCCAAGATTACCAGTCTTCTGGGTTATGGGACTCTATGGGTTGCCTGTTGTATTTAACCATTAATCTTCAAATTGTAGAAAACCGTGAAGAATGTGAATGATTGTTCTCCATAGAAGTGAAAATTAATTGTGGTCAGGAGAATGAAATTTTCTGTTGCTCAGTGGATGCTTACCAGTTTTGCATCAATTAAACAAACTTATTTAAGCATCCACAATTAGTCTATGTAGGTCTCTGCCCTTTAGATTCTCCTAAAAACTGCTTGTCTCATCTTACTGCTTCCCTTATTGTGTAATAAAATTAATCAAATCTTTAGTAAGTGTTGATTTCAACAAATAAGTAAATGAGGACAAATTAAAATTATAGTTGAATCAGTAGAAGGATGGTTAATACTCCTACACAGGTTCAGGATAATGCATCTTAAAGAAATATTAAATATAAGTATATAATTAAGCTTTCATTCTCATCCAAGAAAAGCTCTGGGCTAGAGAAATCACTAAAGAAAAAGCTCACATGTTAATGCTCTGTGTCAGCATATTTTATTCATCTTTATTTTCTGTGACACTGGTTGGTCTATATCTCAGATGTGATTTTTTACGCTCGGTTCAGTCACATTGTTTCATTGATTTAAATTGTTTCAAAGGCACAGCTTTGCACTTCTGGAGCAATGCAAAAGTTCTGTCACCTAACAAACAATGTTGCTGAAAATGGGAAAAACCAAACAATACAATGACTACTGAACTCTAAAAATAGATTTCTAAATCTATTGCTCTTGGTTGTTGGTTTGATGACAGTAATGCACCCGTGTACAGCGAAGCTCTACAGGCTTAAGGACTCGTATGTTCACACATTTACATTCCGAAGTACTGTGAGAAATGCTACTAAAGAGTATTAAATAATACTTTCTACAAAGCATGTACATCTGTCAATAAAAAATTGGAAAGAAGCATCGTACAGAAAATTAGTGTATTGGATGTTCTAATCATGACTCTTTAAAATATGCACCTGTGAAAATTTGAAACAAATTTTTCAAAATTATGTGAGCATTTTCTCCACATATATCTGTTCAGAGCATTTGTATTATACCTTTTAGAAAAACAGTTTAGCATATGCTTTACTATGTCATGAATCATATTTTAAATTGTTAGTAAACCCTCAATAAATCCTTTAAAAGGTAAGGTATTTTTAACATTAACAATTATGAAGGACTATAATAGAAATAAGTATAAAGTCAAGGACAAGTCCAAAAAGCAAATCACATGCTGCTACAGAGAATATTTGTATCCATCCAAAATCCATATATTGAAATTTTAGCCACACACTGAAGGCATTAGCTAGTGATAGCTTTGGGAGTTTGACTGTGAGAACAGAGAGCCCATGAATGAGATTAACGTCTTTACAAAAGTAGCCCAAACGTGGTCCCTGGTCTCTTCAATGGCGAGATGATGACGAGCGGACTGAGACAGGAAGCAGGAAGTGACTGAACAGCAAATCTGCTGATGTCATTATCGTCACTTCCCGGCCTCCAGAATTGCAAGAAACAAGCCACTCAGTGTTTGTAAGCCAACTCGGAGATCTTGCAGTGCTGCTAGTCCAAATTAAGAACATGCAGTCCCATCATATAGAGGAAATAACTGCAATGCTTCGTGTAATTTTGCATGCATATCATAAATGCTTGAATTTTTAAAAAATGAAATTATGTATTCTTTTCTATAACTTCCATTTTTCATTATACATATTATAAATATATTTCTCATCTGTTTATTACTCTTCTAAAATCATTTTGCACAGCTCTATGATAGTCTACATTCAAATGCACTATAATTTGTTAAACAGATCTTCTCAATAGGTGCTATTTTCAGTTTTTCACTATTGTCAGTTATATCCCAAATACAATTATATCTCAGATACATCTATAGTATTTCTTTAGCATAAACTGCAAATCTAAACATTGTATATCAATGCATACACAAACTGTAGTGTTTTTATCTGTAAAGTGTTTGGACTCCCATCTCAGCTTGGTTCTCTGATCTGCAGAGTTCTGTTTTATCTTTTACCATCAGCACTTTCTCTATTCTGTACCATAGATTTTTCCTTTTCTACTGGTTCCTTCATTATATACTACCTAAATTTAAGAAACTCAGCCAGACGTGGTGGCGCACGCCTATAATCCCAGCACTCAGGAGGCTGAGGCAGGAGGATAGCTGTGAGTTTGAGGCCAGCCTAGGCTACAAAGTGAGCTCAAGGCCATCCTGAAATGCCTAGCGAGACCCTGTCTCACAAAGACAGAAAAAGAAAAGAAGCTCAACCCCAGAGTCCATCCAAATGACCAACTTAATCTTCTCCTTCAACAGCCAATCTCAGGAACTGGGCTTCTACCTACCATCTCCATTGTCTCATTGCCGCTAGCTGTACACTGCTCTTGCCCAGTTCATATTTTTATCATTAATTCTAGTGAGAAAATTTATGTATCTTTCCTGCATTACTTCACATGCTAATTACCCTCTCCTTGAAATGTTCACGTTCCTTAAATTGACAAAACATAACCCTTATTTCTCCTAAATTCTGACTCTGCTCACTCTCAGGCACGGCTCGTCTTACGCATCCTTTAGAGCTACAGCCCTTTCTCAAGTTCAGCAAAAGGCTCTTTTGTCCTCGCCTTATCTTGTGTTTGTTTTCCTTTTCTTCCCACACCGCATTTCATCTGGGAAATATCCATATGGATGGGTTCGATTACTATCCATTGCATGAGTTGTGCTATGGTCCTACTTCTCTACAATTTCCAGTAACCAGCTGTAACTTTTACGTAAGTTCTTTTGGGTCTAGTTTTTTATCTGTAAAATGGGAATAAAGATTGTATCTCTTTCATACTCTATGAAGTATTAACATAAAGTATTAGTGTGAGACTAATACTAGTATAAATTATTACTATAAAGTATTAGTGACACAATTTAAGCATTTTGGTCAGTTAACAGAAAGCACTGCTCAAGTATTATTTATTCTTAATCTCTAGTGAATTTCAACTAATTTGGGCCAAATCATAAAAATCAGGAAAATAGTAGGAAGAAAATCCTTCATGAATACAAAAATTAATAACAAAATATAATGCTTTGCATACAGATCGTATTACGTAAGATGGCACTAGATACAGTGCTAGATGAACTTGAGGATTTTTTTTTATTTTTTTTTATTTTTTTATTTTAGAAACATAAAAGTACAAAAACATATTGACAAACAGACACCCATTATCATAGAAAATAGTACAATCACAACTAATCTATAGACAAGGTGATATGGTCTCAACAGTAGTTGTTGCTTTATCCATTGATATCTTCGAATTGTAGATGTATGGACCCATATACAGACATG
>PVLD010035274.1:0-11929 GCA_004027595.1 Dinomys branickii | reverse complement strand
ATTTATATAATTTTAGCCATATTTCTCTGAGACTTGGTATATTTTTCTCCATTTATTCTTCATATTGAGTAATCTTTATTCATCATAATATTCACTGACTTTATTTTTCCATATCCAATCAACTATCTAATTCTGCTAGCACATTTTTACAATCTATCAATTTGTGTTCTTTTATAATTTGTTTATTTCTTAACTTATTTTACTATTAGGAATTTAATTCAGCATCTTCCCACTAACTTACATATTTTCCCAGCATCTTTTTTTTTGAGACATAGTCTCACTCAGTTGCCCAGTCTTAAAATTTTCTATTTGTTTAGCAATATGCTTCATTTGAAGACATAGGATTACAACAATCTTCACCTTTTAAATTGTGATATTATTAATTTCATGGAATATATTTGAAATATATTGTTTTCAGGAGGCTCAGCCATGGGCGTATGTACAGTTGTCTTATAATTATAGTGTCTGATCAAGGTTTTGTTTTTAATTTTCTTTGATTCCTCTGTTAATCTATCAATCATGATTTGTATCAAATCTAGCTGTTAGGTTTTACTAATTACCTATTTTCAAAAGTTCCCTAAGGCATAAATTGTTTTACAACCTAATGTAATTAAATTTAGGAATAAGCTATTTAACCTCACATAACATGCACAAGCCACATACACACACATTGCCCACTTTATATTGGCTTCTGTGGTTTTACCATTTCTTTAAATTTTATTTTTAATTGACAGACAATGATTTTATGTTTCATGGATACAATATGATGTTTTGATACTTTTTAAAGGAGTAGATTTTGAAGCCAGTATTTTAGATTTGTTCTACCATCTGAATGGCTCTTCTGTTGAGCTAGCTGGCTCATAATTAAGGGAAGTAATTTTTGAGTATTTTTAGACTTAAGCTTACTCTTAATCTCTTCAAAAACTCTTCAAAATCTCCTCATAGCATGATGCTTCTAATTGCTTTCAAAGAAATTTTGAACTGTCTTTCCTTTGGAACTTCCTCTGAGTAAGGGAAGGTTATTGTCCTACTGCACAGGTACTACTAGTCTCAGTTTTAGCTCTAGCTTTCTTCGTTTGGTACTTCTAATGTGTTTTCACTGCCCTATAAAGGAAATGGGAAGGGAATGATTGGGAAAACAGCATTGTTAGCCTGCTGTGCATGGAATAGAGCCTTCATTAAGAGTACAAACCATTAATGGAAGTGAACCCTTGAATTTTTGCCTACCTTCACTGTGAATTTATTACATTACACTACTCAGCAATGTAAGGCAATTTAAGTGCTGGTAGAATTTCTTTCATCAATATATGACACTCCTGATTAAGCACTGAGAATATAAAATTTCCATTTTGTTTTCCACTAGAGTGGAGCTTTTAGTAAAATGACCAAGGCATGGGGGAAGGGTTTGTTCATTGTTTAAATACCCTATCGTCTACCTGGTCTTATTGAGTTTTAGGATGCTTTAGGAATGAAACATGTTTGCTACATGACTTTAGAACAATATCCAGAGACCTTAAATGCCTCCATTACTGTAGAGTTTTCACCAGTTTTGCTTGCTTCTCTGTTTCGATGTGCACAGTTCCTCACAGCACAATCTCAGAAATGGAAATGTAGATGACATGATTTTAAGACTATTAGTTTAGTTGTATTAGGGTTTTCTAGAGAAACAGAAGCAATAGAATAAATAATATATTAGTTCAGGAATTAGCTGATGTAATTATCAAGGCCAGGAATCCTATGGTAAGTTGTCTATAAAGTAAAAAAAAAAAAAAGGAAAACCAGTGAAAAAATTTAACCTCAACTTGAAGGTCATGAAACTGGACTTGATGATATAAGTCCTGGTCCAAGTCTCAAAGTCCATAAAAGAGTAGCCCTGAGGTTTGAGGGCAGGAGAATATGGGTGTCACAGATCAGTAAGTGTGAGTGAATTAGCCTTTGCTCTGTCCCTCCCTTTTTTCTATTCAAGCCCTCAGTACAGCATGATACTCACTCATTTTGGTGAGAGTGATCTTCTGTACACAATCAGTGGATTTAAATATGATTATCTCTCCAAAACACATTCACAGATATGACTTCCAAAATAATGTTATGAGCTATATGAGAATCTTTTAGTCCGGTCAACTTGGCACATAAAAATACCCATCACACCAGAGTATACATGCTTTATGTCATCTTTAGTGTTCTTTATTAGTCTTTTGAGACAGGCTCAGTCTCACTATGTAGTCTAGTGACATCTCAAACTTATGTTGTCTTGCCTCAGCCTCCTGAGTACTGGGATTATGGGCATGTGGCAATATGTCTAGCAGTTCTTGGGGTTTATAGATCATAGCATATCATTGGTGTCCTGGGATCCACTGAATAAAAAATGTCATGTGCTTCATCTAACTTATATAATAGATTAAATGTTTAAGTGTCATAAAGCTTCTAATATTTTTATTACAACCTTAGAAACAGGGCACTATAAATATAAAATTTGTGGGATATTCAAACTCATTTTAGTGAAAGTAATGCATCAATGTTTAGTATAGTGGAAATGGTTGAAATTCTTAAAGAAATGTTTGTTATAAATTTTTATCTAATCTCACTCGTCATGTCCTTCAGCCCTGAAAATAGTTGTTCATTATGTATGTACTATCAAATGTGCTGACATAATAATGCATAATTGTGAAATGAGGAGATATTTTTCTCTGTGAAGATAGGTTTTACATAAAAGTCTAGTAGAGAAAGATGATCAAATATTTGTTTAAATTCAATGTCTGATTTCAATTTTATGAATTTTACTTAAAAATTTTCAGAAAATGCATTTATGTCCATTGAAAATGGAGAAAAAAGAATGAAAAATTGATAATTTTTCTACAAATGTTGTAAGACTCTCAGATTTTTGTTTGAAAATGTGAAGCAAGAGACTGAATATATTATGATGTTCACAGGAGTGTGTTTGGTCAACATGTGAAAACCCATGAAATAATTTTCAATAACTTGAGCTAGTCATAATTTTAATTTTACTTCCCATTCTGTTACTACTTAAAAGTAGCACAGATAATTTGACTTTTCACCATAAAATTATGTTTAATCTATTTAAATACGTGATCAAACTACCAAAAATGCAAAATCTGTGAGCCATTTTTCATTTTCAAGTTCTGGCAAAAGTGTTACTTTTGAATTTATGCATAACTTGATTTCATTTCAAGCCATATAATCTTTTCATCATTTTACTTTGATTTGGAGATTTTACTTCAGAAAAGTAAACAATATTGCCATAATCAACATGCATGTTTGAAGGAACTCCTGGAATTCAATTCAATTTCCTTATGAAATCAGATCTTCTATGATGATTTACATGACAGAATCTATTTTTAAAGTTTTCAGTCTTAAATTTTCTTTATGTATTATGCAGTGATGGTTCAGCAAAAGTAGCTTCCTAGTCACAATTGTATCATCTTTTATTACTTTTATAAGTCCTTTCTGCCAACAAAGATCAGAGGACCATCAGTAGCTATAACATGTGAGTTAACAAAGATAAACATTTCTTCAGTGTAACTTTTAGTGCTTCAGACAAAACCAGAGACTATTTCTTTTTTGTACTATTAATATATCTTCCTGATATATAAGAAATACATTAATTTTGGAAAGTGTTACATATGTGCATGACATCCCAATCAGTTTTGCTTTCTTTTCCCTCTGCCATTTCCTCCTGTTCTTCCCCAAATTTCTTTCCCAGCTCCATTAAGTCTACCTCTTTCTTTCCTACCACATCTCCTTCCATTTTGCCCTTTAATTATATTTAGAGTTTTTCATAAAAGTGAAACTGTGTGATGAATGATATTTATCATTCTGTGTCTGATTTATTCACTTAGGTTATGGCCTTGAGATCTAGTCATTTTTCTACAAAAGATTCAAATTTACTCTGCTTTATTGCTGATATATAAATATATATCAACAAGATATATATTTATATCCATGTTGAAGTATATATACCACGGATATATATCACATTAATGTATGTATATCACATTGTGATATATCTCATATTGACATATATCACATATATATGTAAATGAGCTATATGCATATAGATTACATAAGTCACAGTTTTGTGCATCCATCTGTGGCTGGAAATTTTTACCAGCTACTCCCGGAACAGAGAACTAACATAAAGAATATGTAAACAACTCAAAACTATTACATTCCCCAAATGAAGAGCCCAATCACAACTGGGCAATTAAAATGGATAGCTACTTCCCCAAAGACATACAGATGAGCAATGAATACATGAAAAGATATTCAGCATTTTGGCCATTAGAGAAATGCAAACAAAAACAATGCTGAAATTTCTTCTTACTTTAGTAGGAGTACCTACTATGAAGGACTAAAAAAACAACATATGCTGGTGAGATGGTGGGGAAAACGAAACCTTCTTCATTGCTAATGGAAATGTAAACTAATACAATCACAGTGAAAATCCTTCTGGAAATGCCTCAAAAAACTAAAAATCGAAACTACATTTAACTCAATTTTTTCCTTTCAATGAAAGCAAAGAAAACATTTTTTCGATGATGTTATAGCAATAACATTATCGCAAATTTTTAAAAAAGAATTTTGCTGAAATGCCAGATATTTTTCAGTATTATTACTTTGTATTTACAAAATACTCTTTGATATGAATGGAGTTTGGTGGCATGATTTTGTATATAATGTATTCAAAGTGTTATTTTTTAAAAAAATTGCCATGATTTTCCTAGAAATTGTGCATAATAGTTTATTATTTGGCTGGACATAAACAATACCCATATGTCCATGCTTCCATGAGCACTCTTTGGTTTTCCAATTCTTTTTTCCTTGGATGCTGTTTTCTTTTGAGATGATTTTGAAGCTATGCTATATGCAAGCATTACTAAATAAGCAAGCATATATATTTTGGTATTAGCAACATGGTAGATGAAACTATAGCAGATCTTGTGCGAATCCTACTTCATATATTTTTGTACTCCCTATACCAAAAGCACAAAATCGATTTAACTTACAAAGTAATTTTATGAAATACCAAAAGAAGCCTAAGTTTTATAATTAAGGAGAATATTTATATGCATGACAAAAACAATAAGCTTGTCTTGATAGGCATACATGTGAGTGCATAAGTTGAAATACTATTATCAGTAATAGCTGCGTTTCATTTGCTAAGCCTAACAAGTGCACGCATGGTCAAACTAAGTTTTGATTCATCTGACTTTATGTGGAGCACAGGTGACAGAGTTCACCCTCCATACACAGACATCCATTATCTCCTGTGATGTCTCTATTTCAGCATTATCCAAATCACAAAAATCATTGCTAAAATTCACATAAAATATTAAATATTTATGATATTTGGGGCCTACATTACTAGATGTCCATGGCCTCATTGCCCAGAGGCCATTGGTTGGACACATCTGTGTGTAGGTAAATAAATATAATGCTTGGAAATATTTACGCCTTTACATTTTTGAAAGCACGTAAATATTTCCATAATTGTCTTTAGAAAAATACTATAAGAAAACAACTACAATCCCTCCACTTTATTGTTTATCCCCAAGATAAATTTGAATATCTATTACATCCAAATATTTATTTGCAGTGGATAGTAGATCAAAAATATGATTTCAATGTGTGAATAGCTTTTATTTCAGGCAATGTTAGAAAAACATGTGCTCTGGAATGTGTTTCTTTCATGTAGACAAAGATTACATTCCTTATCATAATACTCTAATACATGCATTTTTCTGTTCCTCAGTGGATCAAATGGGGAAGAACGAAGTGTGTGTGTGTGTGTGTGTGTGTGTGTGTGTGTGTGTCCAACTTGAGTATGCTTGCTTCAAATCATTCTTTTCTACTCCCTTCCATCCATCCTCTAAACCCACTTTCTAATCAGACTTTCCAGAGATATAGTTAGTCCTCTTGTAATCCCACAGCGTGTAACTTTTATTTTTAAATTTTTTTTTATTTTTTAAAAGTATAAAAGAAAAAGAACAACACAAAAAGCGAAACATTAACAAAGAGACACAAAGTAGCACAAGAACAGTACAATCAAAATTGAATTATAGACAAAGTGACAGGGTATTAACAATGGTTGTTGTGTTACATATTGATAACTTCAAAGTGTATGCTCAGGAAAACACATATAGACATACACTTTTGATCAAACAACCAATCATTAACTGTTCCTTACCCTAAATTGGCATGTCAGTAGTGGAACCATGTTAGCCATCCTGCATATACATACATACATACATACATATTTATCCCTTTCTTCCTTTTCTCCTTCGCTTTACTTTTATAGTGCAAGGCTCTGTTCCTAAGGGAAATATACATAGGATGGGTTTTTGATAAATATGGAGAGCCAATTAGAAATCAACCACATTGGCAGTGGTTGGGGGGCCCAGCAGCATATTATTTGTAGTTCACAAGGAAGAGAGCAAACAGTGGCAGTGATTATCCAGTGAAAATGACACCATTAATAGCTTCCTACGCAGTACTTTCCTTTGGTTATGAGTATGCCTTAGTTTCTTTTGCGTTCTCACCTTCCAGTTTACATACAAAGTATTTTAATTATTTTGAAAGAATCAATAGTCTAGTTAAGTAGTAAAACAGATTTGTCTTTCTCAGTCAATTATCAAATATATATTCTTTATCATTGTAAGATAAGAATTCTACTAACGGTAGAATCATATAAATTTGTTAGGAGGATTTCATGAATTAATTAATGAAAACTTCCCAGTATATTATGTCGCGTTTAATAAATGTTTTACATACTATATCTTGTGACTCAATAAATACTGTGTACATGTAAGCTTAATGTGTATTATTTGTATATATTCTAACAGATTTGTTACATTCTAGCAGATCCTAATAAAGGCACTGAAATCATTTAAATTAATTGGTATTTAGAAAAGTCTTGGCAATTCAGGCAAAATATATCAATATGTTAATGCCTATTGTAAATTAGCGATGGGATACCTTTGTAACCAAAGTAAAATAACAGAGGTTGGAACTATAGTTAAATGTCAAATGGTTAACTTTTGAAAAGATGACATTATGAACCATTTTGAAATTATATTGTGATGAATAAAGTTGTACTATCATAAGTGCTTGAACCATCATGTTATGGCCTTCATTTCTGAGGGGAAATCTGCATTTCTTATATTCTTGGGAAATTGATATTTGCAAAGTCAAATGTATTTTTGAAATTAACACGAATTTGGGACATTTTGTTCAAAGAAATAAGTATAATGTATAAGAGAATTACACCCATCATTGGGAATAATGATATGATAGACTCTGCATATTCAGTTGAGTCTTATTATTTTGACTTCTGTCCAAAACAATTTTATGTTTCAATAAAATCTGAAAAGAGGTACCTAAGATAAGTAATACCTATTTTACATTAATAAGGTTTATATATTTAAAACTTTTACTAGTTAATATCTCAGAGAACCAAAGAAAGAAATTTTAATTTTAAAAACTGACCCTGGGTTTGGCATCTGAAATATCTCACTGATATATCTAGATGGATCATATTGACAGAACAATTATCATCTATTTTTTATTTCACACTGAATAGACACTGTTTATGTGTGCCTGAATATTAAATAACAAGAGAGAGAAAAGATTCACATCAATGTAATTAGAAATGAAAAAAAAGCTAAATCACAACACACACCAAGGAAATCCAGAAGACAGTTACTAGTATAAAAATTGTACTATAAAATATTGTACTCCAAAAACTTGAAAACTCTTAAAGGAATAGATTCTCAGATTGTTACAAGTTACCAAAGCTTACTCAAGAAGACAGAAAAATGCTGAACAACCCACTAACAAGCAATTAAACCACGACAGTAATAAAATAACCTACCAACTAAAAAAAGAAAAGTACCTGATGAATTCTCTGCTGAATTCTCCCAACATTTTAAGGAAGTTTTGTTACCACTACTCTTCAAACTCTTCAAAGAAATTGAAAAGGATGGACTGCTCCAAAACTCTGTTCTGGAAGTCAGCATCTCTCTGATTCAAAAACTAGACAATGTTGCAAATAAAGAAGAAAACCACAGGCCAATCGGGTTAATGAACAAAGATGCAAAATCCTCAATAAGGTACTGGCAAACAGAATGAAGCAAATCATCACAAAGATGACACATCATAAACCAATAGCTTTCATCAAAGCGATTCAAGGATGGTTCACTTTATGCAAATTGATAAATGTAACACACCACATAAATGGAAGAAAACACAAAAGACACATGGATATATCCATAGATCCAGAAATGGCTTCTGACCAAGCCGAATATCCTTTCATGATACGAACCTTGAAGAAAGGTGTGGCACACTGATATCTGAATTTGATAAAACGTATTTATGACAAACCAATGGCTAACATTTTATTAAATGGAAAAAACTTTCCCTCTCAAATCAGCAGTAAGAAAAGGATGCCCAAACGGATTGCCACTTTTACTCAATATAGAGTATGAAACATTAGCCAGAGTAATTAGGCAAGAAAAAGACATAAAAAGGATGAAGGAAGACTGCAAATTATTATTTGCAGATGACATGATATTTTATTTAGAAATCCAAACAACTTCACCAAAATGGACTTAGCATTAAAAATTAACTTCAACAATATAGGAAGATACAAAACAAACAAGCCAAAAACAAACAAAACAAATAAAATTCAATGAGAAATTATGAAAACACCATCCAGTATAATGTCAAGAAAAAATGAACACCTAGAAACTACCTTCAAAAAGAGAAAAACTTTTCCAAAGAAATCCACTAAACTCTGCAAAGGGAAACGGAAGATGACAACAGAAAAAGGAAAGATGTACCCTGATCCTCAATAGACAGAACTACTAATATTAAAATGGTCAAAGTCCCCAAAGTGGTATGTACTGTGGATGCATTCCCCATCCAACTACCAATATCATCCTTCATAGATCTAGAAAAACATCCTAAAATTTATATTCCACCGGAAGGGACCTATACTAGCGAAAAAATCTTGGGAAAAAAGAACAAAGCTCAAGGAATTGCAATACCAGACTTCAAGCTATACCACAAAGCAAGAGTGATGAACCGTATATATGACATATGGATCAATGGGACAGAACGGACAATACAGAGTCCACAGACATTCAGATATTGATCTCTGATAAAAATTTAAAAAGCCTAAAATGGAAGAAATATAGCTTATTCAACAAGCCATCCTGGGACACCTGAATATTTGTTTGCAGAAGATTGAAACTATACCTATATCTCTTAACATCCACTAAATTAAAGTCAAAACAGGCCTAAGATCTATACATTAAAACAGAAACATTGAACCAACTGGAAGACAAAAGAGAGAAAACACTTGAAGTCATAGTTGTAGGAAAGTGTTTTTAAACAGAATCTCAAAGGCACAAGAAATAATAATGAGAATCAATGAATGGAACTACATCAAATTAAAAAGCTTCTGTAGAGAAAAGACATTCATTAGTACAGTGAAGACACTATTACCTAGAATATATAAATGTTTTTTAAAAATGAGACTATCTAAAATAAAAGACACATTCAAGAAATGGGCAAGTGAAATAAACAGACAATTCTCAGAAGAAGTACAAATAGCCAACAAATTTATGAAAAAAATGTTCACCAAGACAGTGTTAGGACAATGCAAAGTAAAATAACATTATGATTCCATTTTACACAAAATATGGCAATTATAAAGAAGTCAAAGAATAACAGGCACTGACATTGCTATGATGAAAAAAGAAACCACTGTGTTGTTGATGGCAATGCAAAGTGGTAGAATCAGCATAGAAATCAGCATCTAGATTTTTCATAGAACTAAATTGAGAAATTCCACGTGACCCATCTATTCTCCTTTTAGGTATCTTCCCTAAAATATTAAGGACATTATACTATAGTGTGAGATGCATACCAAAGTTTATAGCAGCACAATTTGTATCTGCCAATTCCTGGAATCAGCAGGTATACCTATCAACAGATGACTCGATAAATACAGTGTAGTGTCTGCACGTAATGGAATACTACTCAGTTATAAAGAAGCACAAACTTGAGACTTTTGCAGGAAAATGAATGCATCTGGAATATATTATTTTGCGTGAAATAAGCCAGTCAGAAAAGCTTATATCCCTTATGGCATCTCTCATTTTAGTAGGACAAAGCATAAGCATAAGCCAAGACAATAATAAAGGGTAGAATGAGAGAGCAAGGGGATAAGGCACTTGCAAGTAGAAAGGTTTCCAAGAGACCAAGGCTGAAGGAAAAGGAGGTGAAGAAGGGGATGTAAGTAGAAGCCGGATATGCTATATACAAGATTCTAATAGTTTCAATGAGTTTAAACATTGTATGGCATAAACATGAGCTAATAATAATAACAAGAATAAAAATGAGCAAAGGGACTTTAGAGACGAAAGGTTGGAAGGTTGTAGGTGATAAAGAAGCTACCAAAAAATGAAGCAAGCTCTACTGTGTGTATCTGCCGACTCCCCAAGATGAATTTGAACGTCATGTGTTGCAAACTTGTACTAAGAAAAGAAAAAAAGTAGTAAAACCATCTTCACATTTCAGGCGTCGTAGTACCACTGCTAATCTTATGACACAAAAAGTCACGTTTATTTAATGCAGTCCTTTGGTCATTTTTATATATATCATCGCCTACACACTACAATTTGCAAATTAATCAGGCATTCACAATGAATTTCTATGGAGAAAAGCATAAAGAGTTTAATGTATGAGTGCATCCATGGAACCTAATCGGACCTTGAATGCAGTAGTTTGGAATTTTTGTACTATTTTCTGACAACAGTAAGTGCAATTGTTTCACGAGGCTTTATAGTTCCCCAAATATACAATTCCCCTAAATTATGTAGCTTGGATTTATGTTTTTAACATATTGTACAAAGAGTTTATCAGCTATGAACTCAGAGGCCTTCAACTTTATCTTCACTCCCATAATATATATGTTCTTGCTATTGGAGCCAAGATAATCATTTCAAAATTTTTATATATTTCTAATTTAAAGATCTAAACTTTATCCTACAATCATATACATGCTAAAAATGACTTCTTCCTCTCTACTGATCTAAATTTATGATGTTTCTCTATAACTATTTCAAATTTTTGAATGTTACCATTTCAAAGAGAGTTTACACTCCTCGTCTTACTTCATTAAATTACTCCCAGTCTTTTCAACATTTTACTTCACCATTTATAATAACTGAATACGTTACCCTGTAATCATATTTTATTTGGTCATATAGTTCCATTCCAACTGGATCATCATCTATTCATATATGCAGTTCTTTATCAGACAGACCCAGTAATAAAGGGACCTATGGTACTAATTATATAAATATTTGTGAGCAACTAATTATAGGATGGAATTTATAGCTCAATATAAAATTATATAAAATATTTAGATTAGTAAAATAAGCCCAAAGATGTCAAGGAATATCTTATCTTCTCAGATTTCCAACACAATAAAAACCAATAAATGACTGACATGGAGCTGCCTTATTAAATCTAATAACTGGACAAAATGTGACCTATTCCACATTCTAAAATATTCTGAGTGTTAGATTGACCTACTCTCTTAAAAATAATAGAGAACATTTTTCACTTCTATTTTAAGATGTATAAAAGTAAAATAGGGCCATCAAAAAGTATTCACGATTAAACTGTCCATTTTATCAAATATTAGATTTTTTACGTCTGTCAAGATTTGACTTGTAAAGTTAGGTGCTCCATTATTAGGTGCATAAATGTTTAGGATCGTTACCTCTTCCTCTTGTAGCTTTCCCCTAACTAGTATGTAGTGGCCTTCTTTATCTCTTTTGACTATTTTTGGTTTGAAGTTTACATTGTTTGCAAACATAATAGCTACCCCTGCTTTTTTCTG
>PVLD010035273.1:0-11930 GCA_004027595.1 Dinomys branickii | reverse complement strand
TCTTATCTATAATTTGGTATTTCCTTTAATGTTTTTGTGTTAACTAATGTGAAGATAACTATGTAATACAACATCCAGTTCTAATTCCCTACTATATTCTGTATAACTTTGTATTTTCTGTATTGTTTATGGCTTTTCTGGTTCATATGTCTCCATTCTTTTGTCTTTAAAATAAAATTAAAAAAAAAAAAAAGAAATGCTTCTGTTGTAAAAAGCAGGCACGTGGAAGAGGGAGGAAAATTTAAGTCTAACCCTAGTTACCCAGTTCAGAAAGTTGCAATTCACGTCTTTCAACAGCACTAGCATTTTGTTTTCTCTCCCTCTATTACTATATGTGTGTGCGCACAATGGAGGCTTGTTATGCTGCTGTCTGGAAAGTGTTTTGCGTCCCTTTAACACAGGGAGTCATTGCAGCTGGTACTCCATGTACCTGGGAGTGGAGAGTGGGTGGCTGCTGGAATCTCCCTTTGGACAGCATTCTAGCTGGTTTAACCATTGTATTTCCTTTTTCCTTCCTCCTCCAAACTTCCTTAGTCTAATGACCATCTTATGTTTAATTTTTTCCCCCTGGATCCAACATATTTATGTGAGGCTAGCTCTAGAATATATGTCAGTTTCAGGGTGGTAATTACTGACCATGGTTCTACACTGCAGCTCCTGTGGTCAGAAGATAACTGCATAATCACTCAGCAGCTTGAAAAACTCCGACTGAAAGGCCAGAGGACTCTGTCATTTCCCTCCACCCTCTGTGAGTCAGTGAAGTGGATTGAACTATAAAACCAGAAACTAGTGCTTCAATTTGATGAAACTCATCCTAAAGAGGAAAGTGTCACTACATGTTGGCAGTTTATAAGATGTGATGATCTCCTTAATCCATTGGAACTGACATGTCCTTAATGATAGCAACATTCTTTGTAAATTAAATAGCCATTAATTTTTTTAGACCTGTTGGGATGTGCTTATGCAGTGATGCGCGTGTTGTGCACACAGACACACACGTGATCATAGGCGTTTTCATTGCATCTAAAACGCAGAAAAGCATAACTATTTGAGAAGCTATCAAGTAGCACCAGCGGTTCATCTCTAAAGACGTGGGCCAAAACTGAACTAGAAACTTGGAGTGATTTCCCACATCTTACAGAATGGAGTCCTTGGCTTGGCAGCATGTGTTAAGGTCATCAGAATCAGAGGCCCTCCATAGACATTTAGCAAACACTGAGTACTTCCTCTGTCCTACACACCATGCTAGGGCATGGCGTAGAAACAGCTTTGGTGATCTATTTCCACTTCCTTTCTGCTTGTCTACCCCCTCTCTAGTCAATGACTAGAGACTAGCTTCCTTCTTGTCTCTCCTGAAGGACAGTCCTTTCCTCCTGGGGAAATGACCTGCTCTGGACCTTGTGGCTTCAAAGCTGCCCTTGCAAGGATGTTTTCCTATAGAGAAATGAGAGAGGCTTGGTAGATTGTCTGAAAAGGAACGTAATTCCAGCATGGTACTAAATTAACTATTTATTCCTTGCACTTGCTGGGCTTGAACCCAGGGCCTCACATATGCCAGACAAGACCTATTCTGTCACTGAGGTCTTATATAGCTCAGCCCTAACTCTTCACATTCATGTGTGTGTGTCAGGTGTGTGTGTGTGTGTGTGTGTGTGTGTGCGCGCGCGCACGCACTAGGAGAATTTCCCTAGAATTAGAGAACCTTAACAATTCTTAGGCAAAGTTATTTAAGGGCCCGATGACCATAATAGGCAGGGATTGTGATATGAAGTCACCCGAGACAGGTTTAAAATCATTTAATACAATGGAGAAATTTTCTGACGTGTGTAGATAAACCACTATGAGAGTCATCTAAAAGACAGGTTTTATCTTGAATGCATCTGCTTATATCCTTGGTAATGACGTGTCTGAAGCAGACAGGATATGGCAGACTGGAAGCCAGAAATGAAATCAAGAGGCTTATTATCAGCAGATCTCACCTGATAGAATGTTATCAAGGGCCTGCTGAAAATTGCAAATATTGAGCTCAAATTGCTTGATGCTTGCTGTTTCATCCAGAGTATTTGAATGAGAACAGTAAATAAGCAGTGAAAGTCAGAGCTATTACATATGTAGGCTGTACCCTGCCTAAGGGCAGCAGGAAGAGACCATAGTTGGGTTGGAGTTGAGCCCAGTTTGCACCCTACTTACTGGGTATGCACTGAAGAGAGGCTCCCTCTGCCCAGAGGGGTGTTGTTTTCATATTTGCACAAAGTGTCTGTACATGATGGCTCTGGCACTAGTACCCTCAGCTACCAATAAAGTAGATTCCTGCAACTTCTTCCAGGCCAGTAGGACAGCAGCAAGTATGACATGACTGAGATTTGCTAAGTTGTGTCTGATTGCTAGTGGGAGAACAATGGCAGCTTAGGTTGACATTTTCCCCCAAGCAAGTTGGGCATACTTCAGTGATTCCAAGTTCCCCAGAGGTTCTGAGGATTGCAGAGCATTGTTGCTCCACCCACCTCCCTTTCCTGGAGAATTGTCAAGATCCAGGATTTCTCAGGAGCGAGAATAATTACTGAGCCTTGCTGAAAAATTCCAGAGTAAATTTCCCCTGGAGGCCATGTGTCCTGCATCCTGCCACCTGAATCAGGGCTGTAGTTTAATAGTCTGGTCCAAGAGGATTACTGAGGAGCCCACATTTACAGCTGTTATTGGCACAATGGGAACATATTGGCTTGCTAGGTTTCCAGTGTTTATTATCACACACTAATTCCATGGAATTAAATTGGGTCTCATTAATTTGTGGAATGGCCGTATCTCAAGGAAAGTCTCTTTGTGAGTGTGTGTGTGTATGTGTGATATGAAAGTGTAAGAACTCAAGCATTAACCACGTTGCTTCTTTGCTTCACTTGATATTTCCTAGCTCAAATACACATAGCAGGAGCATGCATGTGCACACACACACACACACACACACACACACACACACACACAATCAGTAGCAGTAAAATTAAATGAGAAAAGCTATCATGAAATAGATGAAGAGGCCTACAATAGAAACTTATTTTGGAGAGAAAGATGCTAAGCAAATGGATTTTAAAATTCCACTTCTATGACTGCACTCCATTTATAAGCAGGAGGCATTGGTAGTTGACATTGTTCATAGCACATCAAGGGAAAATTCTGCAAAGGAAGTATCTATTCACTCATTGCTCAAATGTAAATTATATGTGCTCTTGAAGTATGCCCTTTATATAATTTTAATGCATTTTAAATTTTAATATGGATTACTCTACATGAATCACCCTCTTTGGGTTCAATTCTATTAGCACACAAAAATTGCAAAAGGGATTCTATTTTCTTGTAGTTCCAACTATTCAATGGGCTATAGCACATAATATTGTGCCTTTCATAGAGGACAGATTCAGTATTTGCTGAAGTAGTTTTGTGTTAGCTGTGATCTACCACAAGTAGATGATGCCTTCCTATGTTTCCATCTTTCAATGGTTCTTCTATCACTGTTCACCTTTTGAAAAAAAGGGGGAGTAAAGAAAAAGAAATCCTGGTTCTCAACAAAACTAAGGCATAAACAGTTGTTTTGGTTTTATTTCTTTTAATGAATATTTTGATACGTCTCTCAAAGAGTTATGGAATCAAAGATATTCAAAGTCAAATGTTCTAGACAAAAACCTTTTGCTATCTGATATAGTGTACAAGGTCTAATTTTTTCCATTTGAATAAATTTAATGATTTGAAAAACCTGATTGTATAAACTATGTAAGTTAGTGTCTAGGTAAAGTAGAAGACAAATATTGTATTAAAAAAGGGTGGTTAGGGATTTAACTCCATGAGAGAGCACTTGCCTGACATGTGAGGCCCTGACTTTAATTCCCAGCATTGCCAAAACAAAAAACAAAAAAACCCAAACAAACAAACAAACAAATTGGAGGCATGATTTGATGTACTTTTGACCTTGAAAGACAAGTAGAATATAAGGAATCATGATAGAAGTTGGAATAAGAAAAACACCAGACAAGGCTGGGGATATAGCTCAGTGGAATAAGTGCCTGCCTGGCAAGCACAAGGTCCTGAGTTCAATTGCCAGTACCGAAAAAAAAAAAATTATACAAAAAAAAAAAAAAAAGAAAAACACCAGACAACAGAGACGCCTAAAATTAGGACCAAAGATCGGAAGGCAAGGCTGGGACTGGAAGGAAGACATCTTGGGGTACAGTGAAATGTTTGGCATGTACAGTGGTAGAGTGGTAGGGCAGCTGCCAGCCTTTGGAACACCACAGAAACATCTTACTTTAGTAGCGCTAACTCAGTAGAAAGAGAGAAGCTGGAAGATCAGGCTACAGGATAGATTGGAACTAGGTTGTGATTATAGGCAGCGTCTTCCTGCTAAGTGTTGAGCAACCAGACATTGGGTGGAAGGAGGGAAGCTGGATTCATAACGTCCCCTGGTTTTCCTGTTCCCACAGGAGGCTCCTGAATGTTGAATTGGAAGGAGACTATCAGGTCCTGAGAGCTGGTGCAGCTTCAGCACACCAGCAGGTGGGGTTCGTTGAAACTATGTGAAGAGATGAAGTTGCAAAAGGAGAACCAGACACAAAACTAAAATCCAGAAAGCAAACAAAGGAGCTGAGACACAACATGTAGATTGCCTGAATTTATGGGTAGGGCAAATGAGGCAGTTGGAGGGCTAGAAGTTAGATAAAGAGGAGATAACGATGAGCAAGTGCCATAAAGCGAAAGGAAGGGAGAGAATTCTAAAACTGGAGAAATGCTGCGGAATTGGAGGATTTTAGAACAGGCTCTTTAAAGTCATAAAGATGAAAATTAGAAAGTGTGGAGTTAAGAATGGAGACAACTATTTATGAGTACTATCATTCAGTCCTAGTCAAATGATTCTACTACCTAAAGAAAAAATTAGATGGGAAATTAAAGTACACGTGGCATGGTCCAAAGAGGCAGAGTTAAAGATTCCATGGCAAAGGTTTTGGCAAATGCTCCACAGCTCAGCTGGTTGGTGATGCTTCTGTGACTCACGTTCCTCCTCCATTTCAGAGAGTCCTCTGTATTGAAAGAGAGTTACTTAAAGCTCATCTGTGACATGAGATCATTTTAAAATCAGATCTCACATGGAAAATAATTTTTAAAATTATTCAATCCAGTCTTTAACTCTCCCAAGACTCATGGGTGCTGCTCATGTTTATCTGCTCACCTCTCATTTCTCTCCCTGCTGAACTTTGCCTGGCTGCTCTTCTTCCCAAAGGCAAGAGTGTGGGAACTTCAGCCTTCAGGTCTCTCGGTACTGTGAGCCACAGACTGTGCATACAGATCATGGTTCTTTCTGGGTTTGGTACCAAGATGCTTTGCAGAGTGAAAAAGGACATATTAGTAATTGTGCTGGGACTGGCTACCCTGGGTACTGGATACTAACTGCCTTCTTTTACCCTATGAGAATGGTTACCAAATATTGCAATTCCAGTTATAGTTGAATTTCACATAAACAATGAGTAATTTTTATCTATCCCATGTAACATTTGGTATACACTTTTAAGTCTCTTCCTATGAAATATTTGGTACTGAATACTTATATATGAAATCTGGCAACCTTTCCCATGAACCACTTACTCACGAATCAGCATCACATTCTTTAAACACAGATCAGAAAATTCTCTCACCCCCTAACTTGTTGTATATGTTGGTATCTCCATTCAGGAACTTAATTTGCTTTAGGATTTTGAGGAAGATGGCCAAGGTTGTGTTTGTGACCTGACGTGAAGTTTGTGAATGGAAGCAAAAATTTGTTGAACATTTTTGTTTGAGAATCAAATTGTTTGAGAACAGAAGCATTAGTGAACCAAGCTGTTGAAGTGCAAGAGGAAAACATGAGATGTCTTTCTGCAAAGAGTGTGACACATGGCAGCTGAACATCAAGTCTGAGGCCCTTCTGAGCCTGGAGTCCTTGGGGGACTGCACAGGTTATGTACACATGTTCTTAACATTTGGTATGGTGTATTTCACTGTAGTGGCACTTAGAAATAGCTCTTTTTGCATGTATAAGTAGACAAAAACCAGAATGCTTTAAACTTGGAATTTTGATGAAACATTCTAAGTGATAACTGCATTTGGAGTGGGTCTTGATTATAAGGCACATAGGACAGGGATCATATCTAATTAACTAGTGCTTTGTATAGTGTCCAATACATGAAAATCAGATACTAAATCCATTAAATGTCTTATGGGTATACATACAATATTTAATATATTTACCTTGATGTGGCATTAAATTAAATAAATGACACATTTTATGTTTTTTTTTTTTGTTTGTTTGTTTTTTGTCTTTTTTGAGACAGAGTCTCCCTATGCAGTTCTGGTTGGCCTTGAGCTCAGCTTGTAGCCCAGGCTGGTCTCGAACTTGCAATGATCCTCCTGCCCCAGTCTCCCAACTGCTGGGATTACAGGCATGTGCCACCATGCCTGGCAATGACACATCTTAAAAGCAGTTATAATTTCTGTTTCAGTACTAACAGATTAGATGGCAAAAATATACACGCAACATACATGTTTGTATATTTCATAACACATATGTATGGATATTATATAACGTGATGTGTGGTCCAGACTTCTCCAGTGGAAGATTATGTGCTCTCATTTCCAGCAAATGTCATGCTTGATGTTCTGAACTAGCCTAAACAAGAGACAGGTCCTGTCTTTTCCACCAGTTCCATGCCTTAAGCAGCTCTACAAACTTGTAAGAATGCTTCTTTGCGAGTGAAGTGTCACCTAGGCTGTCTTGTTGGTGTTAGTTAATTTTGTTTTCTCTGGAAGTCCCAGGAGGATGATAAATAACAGAAGCTCCAATGCCAGAGGCTGTGGCTGTCACCTACATCCTCCTCTTCGTCACTGTACTCTTTTTCACTATTGTCACTGCCTCCTTTCTCTTTGGGACCAATGGTTCTAATGCTGTAACCAGGTCTTCATGGCAACCTCCTACAGTACAGTGGTTTTTTCCATGACATTTCCAACAAAACACTCAGGTCCTCCAAGAACTAGGTGTGCTGGGTCAGTGGCGGCCAGGCATAATCTGGGACCCTCCAGTGTTAGATAGGGAGTCAGGGGATAGTCTCAGTTTGCTTCAAGGTTCCATTTCTTTTCCCTTCCTGGAGGAAAGGAGTACTGCACTCCATAAATCTGCCTGTATCTGAACCCAGCATGGTCAGAATTTAAGATTTTTTTTCCCAGGATATCTTGGGCCCTGGACAAATTAAGAAAATGTTGAGCTTCTGCTTCTGCATTTATGACCCTGAATAGTCTACATGGGACAGTGCACACAGGGACATCTTGAGCTAATGATCTTCATTTTTCCAATGCTATGGCAACAGTGAAAGGACTCCTCCACTGGCACTGTAGCTGAGATAAGCTAACATCTGTGTAAAGACTATTTCTGGAAGGTTCTTTCTTTGGGCACTGTCTCAACTAATACCCAATTCTTTGTACTACACAATTTTTCCTTAAGGTTTTACTAAGCAAGTTTTTCATTTTAAAATATTTTTTTTCCCTGACAAGAATGATTTCTAGAGAAACCAAGGAGATACTTGTTTCTTATTCTTCAATCCATCTACTCAGGGGATTACTTTGGCATGGGCTTGAAAATAGGCATTTTGTTTTTCTGAAATATGACTTATAAACTCTTCAAAAACTTTAAAACTGACTTTAATGAGTTGTTTTTTACTTATAAAACCTATTTAAAAGTTGGCTAATCAATAGCTAATCAATTCCAACTTGAGATGGTACCAAAATAATCCTTTATGAATACATGGTACTGTTGTTTCATATTATATAGTTTTAGGCTTTCTTGGGTCTACATATAAATGTATTAATGCCATTTATAGACATATATACATATATATATATGGTTATCTTTCTAAATATGCACTAAGTTGAATTATTATAATAATAGATTACCAACTGCTAAGTTATAATGTCAGAGCTAAACGGTGATTTTCATGACTCACTAAAATATGTATTTTCTGGTGAAAACATTATATCTAAGAAGTGCCCTGGAGCTTAGTTGCTCATATCTAAGCTATATATAATCCCTTAAATGACTTGTAGGATAAAACAGTGGATTACTTTTCATGAACTACCAACCTACCATATGGGTTTAAAACTATACATTTGTCTTAGTGGGATCCTTCTTTCCATTTGTAAAAGACAAACAAAGTCCTCAGTATTTCTAAATTTAACAAGCAGGGTGCAGCAAAAATAACATTGGTTTGAGAGTTGGATGAACCTGAGACATAATCTCTAGCAGCCACTGGCTGTATAAATGCATGTACATTATTGATTTCTCTCAATCTCTACTCTTTTGTAAACTCAAATGAAGAGTCATGATTAACCCATTTATGTCAAAGATTGAAATTTTTTGAATTCTTACATAAAATTAATATGTGCTACCTAGAAAAATATAACAAACAAGAATTTGAAGGGAACACATTTCCTCATCTTCTGTTGTTATGGGCATTCCATATACAGATCACTAAGCATTGAAGGAGTACAGGTACTAGAATTAATAATAGTGTTAATGAAGATAAAAGAAACTACTGTAGCACCCAGGGCTCCAGAAATAAGAACATGTGCTATTGACTGCATAATAAACTTTTCCTCAAATTTGTTTAAAAATCTTTCTTTCCTGTAAGCGTTACTCACTCCACCCTTCCTTGCTAACTGCCACTATTCCATCCAGGCCAATCCATAAGCTTTGCGGGTCCAGCTCAAGAACGTAAATGGAGGTCCATATTCCATATGTTTTAGATATTTACAAGTTATAAATCAAGGTAATGCACAGCTACATTAAATACATGCTGCCTCTCAACTTGACAAGCCTATGTGTGAAATGGCCTGGAAGGCAAGTTTAAATTCGGAATGCTCAGATTCTTTGCGTCATGTGGTAGGGTGAGGAGAGCTTGGCCTATCAGTTTTCTTCTCCCACTTCAGCTCCCACCTTCCCATGAAGTTTCTCAAGCTTATATGGGTGGAAACCTTAGCTTACCCTTCCTAGTTTCTTTTGCTCCCCGGAAGCAGTCACCTCTTGCCTACGAGTTAGGCCTACCCACTGGAGGGTGCGGACACTTTGTTCTCAGAAGAACAGACCAAATAAGGAGACACACAGGTCCTGGGTTTGGATTTAAAGACCTTAAGACAGAGATTGGGGCTGGGGATATAGCTCAGTGGAATAAGCGCTTGCCTAGCAAGCGCAGGGTCCTGAGTTCGATCCCCAGTACCGCAAAAAAAAAAAAAAGACCTTAAGACAACCAATTCTGGGGTCCCAGCTACCCAGGGCATGGTTAGTTGTGAGGGTGCAGGTAGGCCAGGCTCCTCTGCTTGTCTTCTGAGATACAAGTACTTTTATTTTATGGCAAAGGGAGCCTTTGGAGAAGGGCTAAAGCTTGGTCCTCAAGGCAGAATTTAGTATGGAGGTCTCTTCTCCAGATCTAAAAGACCATATCTAAATACTTACCATATTATCCCAAAATGAGCTCCAAAGAAGTTACTAGCCTTTGACATGGTAACATATGCTGGGAGTCTCTAAGACTTCTGGCCACTGACCTGTGTGTGTGTGTGTGTGTGTGTGTGTGTGTGTGTATGTGTGTGTATGTGATTGAAACACCTTCCAGTATAGGATTTAACAAAAACTCTTCTAATCTCTCACATCAAGTACAATGGTAACTTGACATTCCTTGTTGATTGGTTCTAGGAGGCACAACCAGTACCAAATAAATTGTTTTGGTTGCGAAGACTAGCAAGCCAGTCATGGGGCAATCAACGCTGACAAGTTCTAGCTTGCATGCTGAGTACCAAATGAAGAGTAATGGGACAAAATTGTCCCCAAATACTTCCAATACTGAATTTTCAAAGCAGTAATGCTCAGTCATACACTATTTATTTCTCTTCCTTCAACTGTTTCTTAAACATAGGGAGTTTTATTTTTATCTACTCTTATGTTCTTGTTGCATATTTTTGCCATGTGTTTTCATCATATCCAAGACTTATTATCTATGTTCCAGGGATTCCAAACTCTCCATAGCTCACCTCTCTCCTGAGCTCCATATTAACAAATAGCCTAGGAAACACACAGGTTGAAAACCTGACTCATCGTCTTCCTCTAGTCTTTTCCTATCCTAACCTGTGCCTTCTCTCAGTAAATGCCTCATCATCTAATCCTGTCTCACCAAGTACCCAGACCATAATTCCTGAGTCATCTTTGAGTCTTTTTTGGATCTCAACTCTTCCAATTTGTTGACAAATTTTATCTCTCTCTTTGGTATTCCCTCACACTCTCACTCTCATTTACTTACATTATATATATATTTGTATTATTATTATATATTATATATATATATATATATATATATATATATTTGCATCACTGGAGAATGAACCCAGGGTTTTCATAATGAGCTGTTCCTTTTTGTTTATTTAGTTTTTGGGACAGACTCTTGCCAAGTTGCCCAGGCTAGGCTGAAACTTCCAGTCTTCTTGCCTAAGCCTCCTGTAGTGCTGGGATTACAGCATGCACTATGGCACTTGGGTCTCATTTACATATTTCAGCAATTAACCAAGTGCCTATCTGTTTATATAGAAGCATTTGAAATGGATATTTTGGAGCAGTGATAGATTAAAAGAATTTATTTGTGGATTCTTTTAGCTATTTTGATTTTGAAAATGTGAATTATTAGACTCAAAACTGAAAATTCAAAATTTACTATATTTTAAAATAAATTAAAATATTTAAAATAATTATATATTTTAATCTACTATTGCATAATTATTACATATTACAGTATATAATAAATGAAAAAGTTAAAGAGTAAAATAAGTTTTTAAGAATCACACATCTAATCATGCAATAGCTTTGTGTAAAACAATTCTTGGGCCCATCATTTCCCCCAGTGCCACGGGAAGGGTATCTAGAGCAGCAGGAGTTCTTTCCAGATATGACCTTTCTCCATTGCTACAGCCACATCTCTCCACACCCTACTGAGCTTCATCTTCCGGTCACCGAGAATGATGTGACCGTACCTATCACAGGTCACAGTGTCTCACGTCTACATGTTTCTATATTTGGAACCCGCATCCTGTCGAACTCAGTCTACCTGTTCCCCCAGCCCAGGCTTCTAAATGGCTCAGCATTTCTTTCTGGTAAGTTGGACCAAGTGAGCCCTATCTCTCCTGCTTAACCTACCTTTCCTCATTACTGTCCTTGCATCTGGGTTGGAATGACTTCTTTCTGTTCTATCGTGTGTGCTTCCTAAAGATGCAAGCCGTCTCGTAATCATCTCATAATCATCTCTGCGTCTAAGGCATAAAACATAAGGTGTGGCTCGGGGCTGGCTAAATAAATTAGCATATGGAAAACGAGTAAAAGAATACATGGATTGCGAGTGAGTATGTGAGTGAGTGTGTAAGGGCGTCTGCAACACATACAGCTTCCTTGTGTGGCGCTGCTCCGGGCCAGTTCAAGCTCAGGAGAGAGGAACGTTATTCCGTACCTGATGATCCAGGGTAGCTGACTCAGAGATTCCTGTTTCAAGTGCAGTAGCAGAACTAGCTTTTGGCCAGTTCCTCATATTTATTTTTAAAAACTTGGTCCCAAGTATTTTCTGCATGAACCTGAATAATTCAGATTTATATTTTCAGTTCGCTTTTGAGAAAAGGTCAATTTTCCCTTGATCTTTCTAAATATTTCCCAGAGCAAATTCTGTTGAACAAGATTACAAAACTCCCACCTCTGTGTCAGGGAGCCTTGGAATTAGGAGACCGGTGAAAGAAACAAAAATATTGTGGGTTTTCTTCACAAATAATCCTCATGTTCAGTGACCACACTCAGTATTTGATTCTGTATTTGGTGCCAACAAAGAGGAGAGGAGGGG
>PVLD010035272.1:0-11931 GCA_004027595.1 Dinomys branickii | reverse complement strand
CGATCTCTGTCGGGGGTCACCGGGGGGCTGCGCCGGCTAGGGAAGCGGGAGGAATCAAGGCGTCCGTGCTCTCAGGGCGCTAGGGCCCCGCAAATTTTTCCGCTCCCGGCGGCGTTTGGGGCCCTCCACGCGGCTCGCCCGACACGCGCGAAACGTGGGATTGCCGGGCGTCTCCGCCGCTAGCAAGCCGATCTCTGTCGGGAGTCGCCGGTGGGTTGCACCGTCTCGGGAGGCGGGACCGAGGCGGCCGTGCTCCCACTGCGCCTGGACCGATCCCCGCTTCTTCCCCGCGGGGATCGTCCCCGGCTCCCAGCGTCTGGGACTTTCCCACGTCTCGCCCCGGCAGCCTGGTCCGCCCTACCACATCTCCCCCGGCATCTCAGAGAAATACGCCCAGTTTAAACTTCCCAGCCGAGGTTCCGGCATGCACGCTCACCAAGTCTGTCTCGAGGTTGTGGTGTTTAATAAGGAGGTTCGCTCCCTTGCTGCTCACCCGGTCGCCATCTTCCCCGGATCTCTCAGGACATATAATTTATAGGATTGTTTTACAATATTCACTCAAACAATCAAATGCAGAAGAGTGCAGGAGATCTGTCCATGCACTAAAGACACAAAGAATCTGGCTGATGGCCTGGATCCCACAGCAATGTCCTATATGATTCCAGCTGAAGACCTGTAGCCCATGACAATGTCTCATGCAAGTCTGTATCAAGGATCTTCACTGGGAAGGCCCAGTGGTCAGTGCTGAAAGCTGAAACTTCACAGCTGGAGGCAGGATCTGTGCCAGCAGCCTGAGAGATCTGCACTGGAGCCAGGAGGCAATGCTCAAGGTAAGGACCAGAGCTCCCCTAAAGAGAACAACAGCCATTCTCAGTGACAGTGAGGATCTGAGATCCTCCAGTGATGAGAACTGCTGAGTTCATGTCAAGGTTCTCTAGGAGGATCAACAGCACGACATCTTCCCCTCCAGTTCTCCTTTTACGCTGTTGGCAACGATCTTCAAGTGGGCCTTCCACACCCAGAACCACCCTGATTCAGTTCAGCGGGGTGTTACAAGTTGACCTTTAGTTAATCCACCACAGTTGTTAATCGAACATACTTTGCCAACTACTTTTCTCAAGTGTCAGGTGACAGTAAGCAGGAAGAAGTACATTTATCCACACCAACTCTGGCAGGAGACAAAAACAAAAGCAATCACATTTGGTCTTTTTCAAGGTTTGAAATTGTTTTCTGCATTCTCCCTGGGGCAGAGCTGGAACCTACTAAGCAGAGGAGCTCTCTTTCCCCCATCATCAGCCTATTTTAATGTAGCCTGAGTTCCCCCAGTCAAGAGGGTTAGATTAGAGTTAGGACTGGGATCTGAGTAGCTGGGTTCCTGGTGACTGGTTGTACAGAGAAGCCTTGCTGTTGGAATAAGCTCTTTTGCTCAGATGCAGGAGACCAGTTGTGCAGTTCTAGATCCTCTCCACGTCCTTTTGGGGTTTTGTCACAGGGAACTCCGCTGAAGTTGACAGCCGTGGGTGAAGACCTGAAACAAGATTTCAGTCAAGGTCATTTTTAGAGGCTCTGGAAATCTCAGTGGCCGGATCTGCCTCAACTGGTGAGCCAAGGGGTTCTTTGCGGGTTCCAATGTTACATGAGGTCTCCTGTCAAACCACTTATTTCCCAACTTCCCACTGCCTTGTTCTTCTTTTGTACTCAGAGAAACAGGAAACAAAATCACCTCACTCAGGGTTCCAATCCTTACCTGCATCTCCCTAGCATTTCTAGGTGATGGGCACAGTTGTGTGTGCAAATGATCTTTAAGCCTCCTCTATGAAGCTTTTAAGAACTGTGCCACTCACCTCTTGCTCTTAACCCACCCCCTCAGACCAGCTGGCTACCTCCCCATCTAAGCATGAGCTCAGGAATAAACTGTTACTGGCTCAGTGTGGATCCAGTTCCTAAGCCACATTGCTTATGGTGAAACTCCACAGGGCCCTCTGGGTGGGCTTGGAGAGAGCAGACTCATTGGCCTTTCAACTAGAGGCAAACGCTATAACAAATCTCGCCCACAGAGTCTGTCAACCAGTTCAATAGTGGATTTTAAGAGGAGTTAAAGGCACTGGGACATGTTGCCTCTTAACTGAACTCTGGCAAACACACATACCCTCACCACTATCACCACCACCACCACCACTACCGGTATGGGAGTGTTCTTGAGTTTCTTCCCATTGCTATCCCTCACTGTTGCGTGAGACATGGCTGTGGGCTGGTGCACCTGGAATGTTTCCCATCTTGTTTTGCCTGGGCCATATCTGGGCCCTGTACTCACCTTGCACTATACAATGGAGAAAATAACAAACTTGCTATGGTGTTTCGGAGAACTGCATAATCCTTGTTTCTGTATTGCAAAGTATGTTTCTTGCCTCTGACTTAGTTGGAAACCTTAGCTTTGAGAGGTGGAGGAAGATGTATACTTTAGCAAAACTGAAAAAGAATCAGTTTACTCTCTGGGCCTTCTATTAGGTAACTAGATTCCCATATCGGTTTAGGTCCCAGTCTTGACACTTAACTCACTGCCAACCATTTTTACTAATATGTTGCTGATACTAAAACTGGCGGGTAGTTGAGGCTTCAGGGAATAACAGCGTAAGTTGCTGAATTACCTTACTCATTTGCATTTTAATATAATTAAAGTCTAGTACCAACAAAGAGCCCAGTGAATCATCTTGTTGGTGGCTAGTTAATCCAAGTGCTGTTTTGTTAATGGTAGGGAAGGGTTGTTCCTCCTGAAATCCTGAGGAACTGGCCCCGTTCTCTCCTCCCCTCCCCTCTCCTCCTCTTCTCTTCTTTCTTGTGTATGAAACATGCCTGACTTCTTTAAAGAACTGTGCTCTCCACATCTAAGAATTAGATTCCTTTCTTTATCCCACACTCCAGGGACCTAAGGCACAGCACAAGGACCTCAAGCCAGCCTGTTTCTCCCAGGGCACAGGGCCCCCTATGCTCTCAGAATGCAATGGTTATGAGGGCTATGGGTTGCAGGATAGGAACTGATCCAGCCCCTGGCAATAGACAACCTCACAGAGTGCAAACATTCACCCAAAATACAAGAACCCTAGCAATATTCCACCTTTCACTGCTAAAAAGTCTTTAATTAGGACTAGTGTTGTTAACCTTTCTGAGGTCTTTGGATTCTTTTGAGAAAGCCGTGGAAGAATGACCCTCAGTGCCCACACTCAAAATGCTACATTCACCTTCAATTCAATTACTCTGATGTATGGACTGACCACCTTTTTATTTTTCAGTTTTAATTTTTTTGTTAGCACATGTTTGCAGAACATAATAATGGCATTCCTCATGGGGAGTTGGTAAATATACATAACACAAAGATTATAAATATACATAATTATTTTTTGTTCCCCCACCTCCTCTTTCCCTCCTTCTGTTGATCTCCTGCCATTTGGAAAAGATCTCTATCTCCCAGTTTCCTGGTATCTATTTTTTATCTTGCTCTTTATTCATATTGTTGGGTTTCTCCAATAAAAGAAGCATGCAATATTTCAGCTTGTGGGTTTGATTTACTTCACTGTTGATCTCAGGTGCATCCATTTTCCTACAAATGGTTCAAGTTATCCTTTTTCATGGCAGAGTTGTACTCATTGTGTGTAAATACCACATTTTCTTTACCCATCCATCTACTGATGGACATATAGGCTGCTCCCAAGATTTAAATATTATTAATTGTGCTGCTATACGCATGTACACACATGTATCTCTGTAATATTATGTCTTCAGCTCTTTGGGGAAGATACCTAAAAAGAGAATAGTTGGGTCAAATGGAATTCCTAGTTTTAATTTTTGAGGAATCTCCACACTGATCTCCATAATGACTGCACTATTTTACATTCCCACTGACAATGCAGAGGAGTTCCTTTCCCCCTAAAGTCTCCCCAGCTTTGTTATTTGATTTCTCAGTGATGGCCAAGTTCACTGGCCAAGTTAGGAACTCTGACTTAGTGGTGCTGGTGGCAGCTCCTTATCTTCTCTAGTACTCATATCACCGCTCTGCGCCTGAAGGAAGACAATAGCTACCTTCCCAGACCACAGCTCAGAAATCTATTCTAGGGGTTCAGCTCTGTTGAAAGGTGCCCTTTCACTTTGGGCTTTATCATTTTACCAGGTCCTTGGATAAATCCACACAGGTTATGATTAGAAAGCTACTTTAGGTAATTCATAGATCACCAGAGCATAGAATCCCACAGGGAGTATTTGAATAAGTTACTCTTTGAGCTGCATTTCGTTCATGTATTGGCCTCTCTTCCCATTCCTGTATCGCTTAATCTAGTTGGAAGGTTAGGAGTGCAAAAAGAGGGAAACTTCCAAAACTCCTAAAGTCAAATTACAGTGCACCAGAGACAATGGGACTGAGTCATCCCTTTCCCTTTACTCAACTGTAAACATTACACGCCCCCCCCAATGACTATCCATGCCTCCATAGCAAGCCTTAGACCCCAAGTAATGGCTTTGACCTGGCCTATTCCCCTAAAACAAAGAAGTTGTGGGGGCCACCTCCCTTCTCTCCGTTCAATGTAAGACCACTGCAATGATTCTTCAGACTTAAATTTAGGAGGTCGCACAGAGCGCTGACATCAGAAAAGAGAGTCAGTGAGAGGCACCTAGAATCAATGGACGTCTGACCCTGTAAAGACTGGGAGCCTGAGTTACAATGCCTTTTTTGCCCACTCTGCCCTTCTGCTGGTCCCTGTGGCTCCTCTGTGATTTTTAACAAATGTAACTGCATACTACAAGATGTATGGCTGGCAATTCTTTCCTTATCATAACAAGAACCTGGACCATTTTGCCCCACTCAATGGTATCACTAGTTTGTTCAAAGTAAGACTCTAAACATCACCCACATGCAGTCATACCACAGAGAGAGTCATACCACAGTGGCCCTGTCTCTGTCTTGCCCCGTGCCCCCGCAACGACCCCTCACTCTTGTGTAGTTATCTCCCTAATTTCACTAGAGCTACATCTAAAGCTCTTAGCTGGAAACTAAAATGTAGCTTAGAGAATGGTATTGATTTTTCTAACATTACCCTAAATGATTTCCAGATTACACATTTGGGAAGCAATAAATAACAGCAATAATCTATGGTCTTTAAAAGTCTTTAAGTCCTACTACCAGTGGCTCAGGACCGTGGGGTTGGAAGAGGCTCAGAACGGTTTGGGGGGTATGCAGTGAAGCACTGCAGGCTTACAAGTGGCGAGGGTTAGGATAACACAGGTTTCTTCCTTCTCCAAAGGAATTTTTCAAATTTCCTTCACCCCGGGAACCTCATTTCACAAAGGAAAAAAAACCACAAGAGACCAAGGGAGGCCTGAGGTATTGATAACTTTATTAATTTTCAGGAATAAATGCAGGGACCCAACAGCTCTGCTAGTGAGCATGGTCGTGTTCGTGGCTGTGTTCATGGGCTCTCAGTGCGATTTTTATCACAAGCGCAAGGAACTCCTGAAAGTTAACTGCCAGATCTTCATTGACATCCAACAGTTTGAACCACTCATCTGCAGTCTTTTCCTGTGAAGGGTGAAAAGGGAGAGAGCCGGAGCTTAGAGATCTCAAAGGAAGCTGAGGTATGGCTGTCCACAGAGGACAACACAGAAGACCAGTGATCCTGGGTATCATCAGAGCCAGGTGGAGAAGCAATCCCATCCACTCCCGGCCCCTCCTCACCTTTGTGTACTGAGGACACTCAGTCATCAGTAGTTTCTTCAGGTCATCCCTGTAGACAGCATGGTGGTTCCCTTTCACCAGGGAGTACTTGTGATAGACAAGAATAATATTGTTCAAAGCCTTCTCCAGTTCAGTCTGCATGGTGCACAAGGGTTTGTTCACCTGCAAGTGGGAGCCACATGGGGTATCCTGTATGAGGGCAGTGGACTTGCCTATGGCAGTGAGCACTGCCACTCACAAGCCTTAGACCCCAAGTAATGGCTTTGACCTGGCCTGTTCCCCTCAAATAACTAACACCAACAGACAGCCATATCTTTAACAGATGCTATAGATGCAGATGTAGGCACTGGTACAAAACACATACACACACGCAGCGTCACTCCCTCTCTATGACCCTGTTCTCTGCCCAAGAAAGGCCCAGCTTGACAAGCGATGGTGCCATTGTCCAGTGGACAGTGCTAGGGGATTCCACTCATCCCTTACCTCTGCCTTGCTCTCACCTTCTCGGACCCCCAGACCTTTCTCTTCTCTCTCACAAGGTAGGCTCCTCCACTCCCCCACCCTCTTGAAAGGAAGGCCAAAGTATAGGGCAGGTTCAGATAGTCTCACTTACCAGCTCTGCCCGAAACAGAGTTGACAAGGAACGTACAGGGCCAAGTGTCAGCTCCTTTTTATACACGATGAGTGTCAGTGGGTAGGTTGGGCTGGCCTGTGGCCTCAGGTCTTGCAGAGTTGCTATACCCGCTGTTTCCCAACCAAGTAGATGTGGCAATCACTATGCAGAGTAAGTATTTCAGAGAGGCAGGGGGTATGAGAAGTGGAAGACCTTGACAAAACCAGGAAACCATAGCAGGTCCTCCTTCCCCAGGGATTCCCTGGAACCCCTTCCTTTCTCCACCCAGAATCTCATGCTAATCTTTGTTTTATGGTCAGTTGACATATTATTCAAATTGAACTTAAACAGAATGCATCATTTTGAATGTATTCATAGAACATTCTTCCATGGCTCTCATCAAATTCTTAAAAGAGTCAAAGGCCTCAAAAATGTTAAGAACATTAGTATTTCTGTGGTATTGTATTTTGGGTGGGTGCTTGGACTGTGTATTACCAAGAGCTGGGTCAGTTCCTACTCTGTATCCCACAGTAGCTCATAACCATTGTGCTCTCAAAGCAAAGGAGGCCCTCCACCCTGGGAGACAAAGGGTTGCTTGAGGTTCTAGTGCACTGCAAAAGACACTCAGCCACTGCAAGGACACAGCAGGGACTCTTCAAACTTTTCTGGGGTGATCACTGTACTTTGGACCCCAGGAGTGTGGGCTGAAGAGAGGAACCCAAATCTGGAATATTAATGGGACAGTTCTTTAGAGAAGGCAGGCATGCTTCATGCACAAGAGGAGAAGAGGAGGTGGCCAGTTCTCCAGAATTTCAGGAGGAGCCACCCCCTCCCACCACTGACAAAACACCACTCAGCATAACTTGCTTTCAAAACTGTGGCTTGGTGGAGTATTTCTCTTATAGCAATGCACTTTACATTCATACGGTCTCATAAAAGCCTTAAAATATGTGTATTAGGAAAATAAGGCGTGGAACCTGCCCTGGCCACCAATAAGGAAGCTGAGGCCCAGGAAAGCAAAGTGAATCACCCAGAGTTTTCCCCTCCTGGTGTGTCAAGTCTGGAACAAATCCCCAAAGGGATTCGGCTCCAGTATATGATCTGACAAGAATATGACTTAGCTCGTAAAACTCCTTGCTCTTTCCTTCCGTCATGCAAATAACAAACATTGACTGTGTACTTAGCCTGCAGCTAGGCCATCAATGCCTTCTTAGGGAAGTGTACGGATTAGCCTCACTCCTCCAGGGTTATGTGACACTTTGAGCTTTGTTACACCACTTACCTTATAGCTGTGTGACCTTGGGCCAGTGATTTACTTTATCTTTGCCTTAGTTATGTCAAATATTAAGAGGAGATTAAAAATAGATTATACCTTCAATCCATGGAATGGGAAAAATGCTTGTAAATCATGTATGAAGACAAGGGGTTAATATCTGGAATATTAAGGAACTCTGAGAATTCAACAACAACATCAACGAATCAACCCAATAAAAATGGCCAAAGAATTAGAAATTTCTCCAAAGAAAATATAAAAATGGCCAGTAAGCATATGAAAAGATTCTCAGCATTACTAATCATTAGGGAAATTCAAATCAAAACATAATGAGATACGTCTGTTAAGATGGGCCACTATTGGCTAAATAATGATTACTCCACAGTACAAAATCTAAGAAAGTCCATTTTAATTTCCCCTTGACTGTCATGTCAGGTTATTTAATGATTTGTTTAGAAAGATTTACTGAATAGAAATGCGTGTGAAGGAGATAAACTGTAAGACTGTTGTGTTACATTCCCTTTGCAGGGTCAGTAATGAAGAGAAATGAATGTAAATTATAACTTAAAATATGTGACATGACTCAATTGCCAACTACATATAAAGAACGCTAGAAAGAAGAGTCCTTTTTACCATTAAATTTGATATGTTTTTAATAAATTTGTATCCTTGTTAGAGAGTGTTTCTATTATCAATAGTAAAACGATTACAGCAAAGTATAGGGTAGGCTCAGTGTTAGCTCATGACTTTTACAGCAATGTTTCCCCAACTATATTGTGTATGAAAGATTCAAAACAAAACAAAACGAGAAACTGAAGAAATCTGTTCTGAACTCAAAACATTTGGAGAACATTGCATGCTTTCTCATGTTCTTGGGCACTCACGATAACAATTAGCTAATAAAGTCTCTGATAAATTAAAAAAAAAAAGATCGGCCACTGTCTAAAAACGCAAAAAATCATAAGCTTTGGTAAAGATGTAGAGAAATTAGAGGCCTTGTAAGTTGTTGATGGGAATGAAAAAATGATGTGGCTGCTGTGCAAAACAGTGTAATAGTTCCTTTAAAATAAACTGAATAATCAAAAGAACTGAAAGCAGGATCTCAAGATATTTGTACACCCACGCCCATTACTCACAATAGCCAAAAGGGGGGACGATGCAAGTGTCTGTCCATAGATGAACAGATAAATAAAAATGATATATGCTCACAAAGGAATATTATTCAGCTCTTAAAAAGAAGGGTGTTCTGACATATGCTACAAATTGATGAACCTTGAGAACCTTATTCCAAGTGAAATAAAAGTCACAAAAAGATAAATACTATATGATTCCACTTAATGTGAGGGGCCTAGATGGTTCATTGATTGTGTCAACTTGAGAAGTTTAGAAGCTTAACTAAATCAGCTCAGCAATTCTACACATAGGGTGTAGAGGAGCCACCCTAGGGTGGCTCATCACCTAGATGATATAAAAAGGGAAATGAGGAAGAACAAAGGATCTTCATTCTTTGGAGGAGCTCCAGTCTTTGCTTTCAGCTTGGATGTCCTCTCTTGGCTGATAGTGAAGACTTTGGCTTCCACTTTGGACCTTTCAGCCTTCCAGTGCTGACTCATCAGCCTTCCATCACAGACCCATGGGCCTCCTGATACAGACTTGCAGGGAACACTGCAGTGAGCTCCAGACTTTGGACTGAATCCTTCGGTCTCCAGTGTGGAGATACCCTCTGCATGCTTCCTCATGCAACTCTGGCTGACCATCATCATAAGCTGATCTTGTAACTTCTTATACATTTATGTATCTTCTGTTATATCTGTTTCTGTAGTAAAACACTGACTGATACACTAGAATAGTCAGGCTCATGGAAATAGAAAGTAGAATGGTCATTGCTGGGGTTTGAGAGCAGTGAAATGGATAGTCATTCTTTAATGAGTACAGAGTTTCTATGATGCATTTGTTTGTCTCCTTGCTTGCTTGTTCTGGTACTGGAGATAGAGCCTAGGGCACTCCAAGAAAATGCTTTCTCTATTACCTGGCTACATGCCCAGTCTCTAGAGTTTCAGTTTTTTAAGATGAAAAGAGTTCTGGAGGTCAATTGCACAACTGTGCAATTGTCCTTAACACTGAAATATCCACTTACAATGCGGAAGACAGTAAACCTGATGTGTGTACTTTGGCACAATTACAGTTTTAAAATTTTTAAGTGCTTCTAACCTTACAATGTCTAACTTGTGAAGACTGATAATTGAAGTAAAATATTTAAGACTTCTGCACTTTTCTAAATGGCATGACATTTTAATGAAATTTTACACAATTTTGTATAAAGTGCGGGGCCAAAGGAGTCATAATAACTGCTCTGTATCTCTAACTGATTCTCTAGCACAACTGTATACTCTCCAGGGCCAGGCACAGCACAGTGTCCACCATACACAGAACTGCAAACACAATCCATCATAAGTCCAGGTAACACAAATTAACAGCTCACACTCACTGGGCATGATGTGCCATGTGTCAGGAATTGCCCTAAGTGCTTTACTTACATCAATACAGTTGACTCTCACAGTAATCCTATGAAGTAGGTACTATTCAATTCCCATTGTACAAATGAGGAAACAGAGGCCCACGGAGAGAAACAAGCCTCAATCTCCTTCAGATTTAAGTGACATACCATGTGATGTGATAGCTTTCAATTCCTGTCCTTGCCTCTTCATCCTGATAACCTCCTGACACAACTCAGGCATTGTCTGCCCCAAGCCTGTCTTTTGATTCTCCTTCCCCCACCCATCTGCACAGGTTAATTCTCCTCTCCTCATCCATCACAACAGCAGCCTGGCTGTATTAAGATTCACCTGTTTATTAGCTATCTTTTCTTGGGGACCCGGAGTCTCTTTAGAAGGGGGGCTACACTTATTTCAACACGCCTAGGACCTTTGAGGGAATAAATAAGGCAAACTTGGGCCTTTGCTCTTTCCCTTTTCTAGTGCAGAAATGCCCTGTACCACACTTAGCCATCTCTAATCACTTTTGCATGAAGGAAGACTATGAATCCATCAACTAAATGCAATCTAACTTCCTTGACAAGAGATGAACTGATTCCTAGATAGGAAAACAAGCCCCCTTCTGCAATAAAACATGACTAGTTTGCAACCAATAATCAGCCCACAGTACATAACTGTCACTTATAGGCACTGTATTGTCTGACTTGCTAGACACCACCTCACCCTAAAGCAACACATCATGTTTTCTAAGTGTTTGTTTACATCTAGTGATTTATTTGACACTCCTGGTAACCTTCTAAAATAGGGATTATAGGTACAATTATTCCTATTTGACATATGAAGAAACTGAGGCACAGGGCATGACTCAGTCTTTCTCTAGATGACTGGGTTCACTGGGGATACTAAAGGCAGTCATGAGGGATGGCCTCCAGCCAGCACCCTATGCAGGCTGACAGGTGTGACCGTGACCTGTCACCAGCCACCCTAATCTGCTTTCTGCGGAACTCTGAGTTAGGTTAAGCTGAGCTGGGAGGTGTGAGGGGTAAGAATTGGGTACACACATCAAGGAAATAGCAGAGTCTGCCTGAACAATGTGGGGCAACCTAGCGGGAGTGGAGCTGGCCATGCTTACAGGAAAGGGACCACTCCCTGTGTGTCTCAACAGCCCAGCCCAAGGCCAAGGAAATGACCACAGATCAGGAGAACTGGTGGAGAAATCCCCACAAGAGGCTGCGGGGAGAAGCAGAAGCCTCAGACAGGGTGCCCTGGTGTAGTCCTGTGGAACCCAAGGCTCCTCAGCTGAGATAGGCGGGAAGGATACTCCCCCAGTCCGCAAGGAAGAGGGACCTGAAAAATCAGGCTCCTACGTCCATGACTGAGGGACCCCATGGGAGGGAGCACGGATTCAATCCCCGCCATTCCCGTCCATGGGCCCCCTTGCTGCATTCCTTCCTTGAACTGCTGTTGTGTGGATTATGCGCTAGGTGCCCACGCCCGGCTAGGTGCAGGCACAGATTGAATAGTAATTGCAGTGCAGCAGAATATGCCCCTCTGTATGAGTGGGACCAGGGAAAACAGATACCCAGTGTCCTCATTACCTCGGCCTGGTGGTGCCTGCCTGTAACCCTCCCTCTGTGGGAGGCTGAGACAGGTGGACAGGAAGGTCAAGCCCAGCCAGGGCAACTGAGTTACTTAATGAGACCCAGTGTTAAAATTTAAAATATAGATAAATAAAATGGGTCAAGGATGTAGCTCAATTGGAAGACCCTAGGTTCAATCTCCATTACTACTACTACTACTACAAAAAAAAAATCTTCCCAGAGGTGAG